>JAMPIV010011950.1:0-45000 GCA_024509875.1 Oreohelix idahoensis
ATCGAGTAGTATATAAGCTTGGGAAATCGTCAACCCTGGCGGTAGGCCAGTAATTCTCTAAGATACACCAAGTAAGACTACAGAAATTAGGCTGAAACAGAAGACACATATAAGAAAATGTTGAAACGACAATATTTACGTATGAACAATTAATTTTAATGGCAGCAAAATAGTAACAACAGTGGTTCTCGAGCTATGACCACCATTACCACTAGAGACAGTTAAAAATACGGAGACAACGGATAGTGAGAGAGAGAGAGAGAGAGAGAGAGAGAGAGAGCGTCAAATTAAATTATTACCCACTGAGACTTTGCTGTACAAGACTGCCAACCTTAGTGGAAGGTTGGACATATCATTTTTTGCATCCCTTTGATTCTTTCATGTAAATAAAGTTCAATGTTATTTGCTACTGCTGTCTGAGTGGAGTTAATCATCGATATCTGAGATCACCCATCACTTGTCAGTTGTGAACTGTTGTCGTTATATTGAGAAAGAGATCATCATAACACCATCAAACATAAATGAGCTGCCTACTGTTCAGGGTAGAGATACGAATCCACTGTACGATCAGAGCGAGGTAGAAGTAGGGTATAGTACACAACCATCACCAACGGCCACACCTTATGTCTCCATTCCAAATTTAAAAGTGAACTGTAAATATAATTTTTAAGCTCCGCATAATTATGCTTGCTGTATATTTTTTCCACAACACTTGCTGAATCTGTTTTGTTTTTTCCTAAGTGAATTTTAAAGTTTTTTTCCATCTATCGGCCTGTTTTCTATTTCAGGGTTTCTCAAACCTTTGTCGGAAACACTGAAGAGATCCACAGACAATCTGCACAAGTGATTATTTTGAGGCTTTACTACTTTATATATGTATTTAGGTTAGGTTAGGTTACATTTTCTTTGTGACATAATATTGAGAAGGGGGTACGTGGAGTTTTCAATATTTTTGAAGAGGTCAGTGTTTCCTATAAAATAAAAAAATTAAATAAACAGACCAAATGAAGTAAAAAGGTTTTCATATAACTATTTTTAAAGTAGCATCAGCGGTAACCTCAAATGAGGGATTATGGTGAGAGACACGATGCTCAGTGACACTGAAGCAGTTAAGAACTTCATGTATCCTGGGGATTTAACAACAAGTTATGAACGATATATCATCATCACCATCATCATCATCACCATCATCATCACCATCACCCTTCAACTTCCCAAGGAGCATAGGCCTTGAACACAATTATACCAAGTCTTCGTGTCCCGTGCCATCAGCTCAAGGTCTTTCTATATCTTCTTCATTCCATTCCTATCTGTCCCCAATTCTCTTCTCCATATATTCTTCGGTTTTCCTCTATCTCTCTTATCCAGGTGATTCCATAACAAAGACTGCCCTGTAATACTATGAACATGTTTCCTCAGTGTGTGTGTGGCCTATCCATCGCCAGCGTCTTATTCTCATCCCTTGTCCTACTGGCACTTGTCTGGTTCGTGTCGCCAGTTCTCACAAGGTAAATCAGGCATCAAGAAAATAAAAAAGGTAAAAACCAAGTAAAGGTTGTCCCATATCAGATACTGCTATAGGGGAGTGAAGAGTTAGAGACGTCACTTTACTAGGACCAGTTTAATGAGATGATGTGACCAGTTCCCTTTCTTGCTGCCTTTGCTATCCTTAACGCAAGAGCAGAGTCAGGTACCTACTTACTGCTGGGTAGACTAGAGCTTGAAGTTTACCAGGTTTCTATCCCAGAACCCGGTAGTTTTACCGCGAGAGACAAGTTCTCTAACCGTTTAACCAGTAGGACGCCACTTCATGAAAATAAGACATTATCCAACACGTATTTAGAAATGGAAATGAGAAAATGGGTTCTACGATTGTATGAAGAAATATTACTGTAGTGTAGGCGCGAATCTTGGACTGGGATAAAGATATAAACACACAAAACAGGAGATGGCCTAAATTGTGGTGTGGGTGTGAATCTTGGGCAAGGAAAAAGATAGTACATTTTGACATGGTTTCTATTTCTTGTTAATAGACAATATGAAATCAATAACGACAAAAGAAAAATGAGATACCAATTTAAGGTTATTGTAATGACATTTGGAATCTCGTTTTCTTCATTTCTCTTCCCCTTGCCCGACCCCATTACGGAGCATGGAGCCACAAATCCAGCTGAGTACTTACAGAAAGCCTGCTTTAAAGCGTTCATTTTCTCTTACAACGGTGGTTGCTGTAACAATTTGTGTTACATTATGAGGTTGCCAGCGACATGCAAAAACCTCATGTTAGTCGCCTGTTACGACATGCAGAAGGACGCAGTAATCCTTTGATTTTTTTGTCTCATTAGAGTACCCCTTGGACTACAAGGGGCAATATTTTAATTCGTATAAATGATTTAGTCGATACTCACGGTCATTGCATGTCAGATAAATGATTTAGTCGATACTCACGGTCATTGCATGTCAGATAAATGATTTAGTCGATACTCACGGTCATTGCATGTCAGATAAATGATTTAGTCGATACTCACGGTCATTGCATGTCAGATAAATGATTTAGTCGATACTCACGGTCATTGCATGTCAGATAAATGATTTAGTCGATACTCACGGTCATTGCATGTCAGATAAATGATTTAGTCGACACTCACGGTCATTGCATGTCAGATAAATGATTTAGTCGATACTCACGGTCATTGCATGTCAGATAAATGATTTAGTCGATACTCACGGTCATTGCATGTCAGCTAGTCACATGCGTGCTTTACTGCACTAAAACATCTTGTAGCAGTGGTTCACGAAGGAATTTGTTTTTACAATGCAACATTGCCAACCTCATGGAGAAACTAAAAGACCCACCCACGATCTGAATTGTTGGAGAGATTTGGCCGATTTCAGCGACAGGACGAAAGAAATGTGGGAGAAAGAGAAGGGAAATTTAGCAGATAACGATGGAGATCGAGAGGAGATATCTAGCAGATAAAAAGATATCTTTGTTTCTGATATTAATCTTACATAGGTTTACTCTCAAGTGCTAAAAAATTATCCTGTATAAATTCATTTATGAATATTAAAAAGTATTCAGTGGTGAAACTTTATGGCAGTGGTTCAGTGCAAAATTTAAAGAGCAGCTTAAGATCACAAAGATAATGTGACAACACCCTGCGTAGGTTGTGCAGGATAAAAAAATACTCATAAATAGATAATGGCAAACAGATTCGGAAATTCAAAGAAAACCTGGATAAACAGCAGACGTGAAAGTTATCGCTACTTGAACGAGTGAACAGAACTGAGGAAGGGTATAAGTAAAGGTACTGTCATACAAAATACTGCCATAGAGGAGTAATATGTTAAAGACTTCACTATACTAGGTCAAATTTATGAGGTAGGGGTTACCTGTTCCCCTACTCGCTGCCTTTGCTTTCCTCTAACTCAAGAGAGGAGTCGGATAACCATTTACAGTTGGGTAGACTGGAGCGTGACGCCACCAGGTTTTTGTTCCCGGAACCTGATAATGTTGCCCAGAAAGGCAAGCGCTCTAACCGATTAGCCACATTGGGGCCTGAAATAAAAATCGGTGGTGAGCAAGACTATCCGAGAGCACAGATGAGGCCAGGCCCATTCCACTTTGTGAGACTTCCATCATTGTTTGGGAAGAAGGGTGGAAAATCTTTTAATGGAGACCCATGCGTCTATGGATGAGGTGAAGCCTCTCTATGAGGTGAAGCCCGGGTCAAATGGCCCTGCTGGTCCCTACCCTTCCCTCTCCACTGCTGTCGTGGGCATTGGTGGTGACAAACAACTGCTGTAACCCTATGCTCTAAGAGGAACCAACAATCAAATTTTATGAAATAATGGCTAGACATGGTTCACTGATCACTGTGAAGAGAGATGCCTTAGAGCAGGGGTCGCCAACATGTCGAGCACGATCTACCGCTTGGTCACATGGATCATATGATAGATCTGTAGGTAACGGCGAGAAAAGGAAAAAATTTTGTTAACTCGAGAAATTTCGAACTGGCGCTGGGATTTACCAGCGTGATACCCACTGGATTAAAGGTGCCTTTATTTCTTGAACCAATTTATATCTCACGTACCAGCTAACTAAACATCACCGAATTCGTGAACTGCATATGATATGAACGAAATCTTTTCATTGTAGTGAATTTATCCTTCGGTAAAAGTAGAATTTAGTGTGAATTTGTCATCGAACTGTCGACACCATTGCAGGAACAAGATCGCCCTGCAGAAATATAAGTTACATATAGGTTCCATTTATTCTAAATATTATGAAATATGAAAATAGACAAAATTTTATCAAGGTAGATTACTAGGTCTCTCAGTGTTTCTAAAATAGACCTCCATAGTTCGTGGGTTACCTACCGCTCCCTCAGAATCTTTACTTTCTAGAATAACGAGCTTCGGCATTGATAGACTTCATTCATAAATTACTCGTCAGCTCCCCAAGGAGCATAGGCCTTCAACAAACTTAGGTCAAGTCCCTCCTGTCCACATACCATCAGCGTGTGGTCTTTCTGTGTCTTCCTCATTCTAATGGCGTACTATTGGGTGTGCGAGCGGGGGCGGTCGGTCCCGGGTGAAAGCTAGGATGGAGTACTGTCGGACACCATTATGACAGTACTGTGGACACCATTTTGACAGTACTGTCGGACACCATTATGACAGTACTGTCGAACACCATTATGACAGTACTGTGGACACCATTATGACAGTACTGTCGGACACCATTATGACAGTACTATCGGACACCATTATGACAGTACTGTACTGTTTAAAAATATACTCACAAGCAAGATATATTTTGCTGTGTGTTAATTAATGGGAAGGGGTGGGGAGGGTAGCCAAAAGTAGCATCCACCCCGGGTGTCAAATACTTGAAGTATGTCCCTGCCTCACCCCTTTTATTTCTGTCTCCAGTTCCCTTCTCCGTGTGTTTTTGGGCTTCCCTCTAAATCTCTTACTCCGGAGATTCCAGAATAAAAGACTTCCCTGGAATACCATCAACAGGTTTCTTCAATGTGAGTCCTATTCCTCGCAAGCGTTATTGACATGATGGCTCGAGATTACTCTCAGCTTTCTTGTCTGGACTAAGTTGCACATAGATATACACCTAAAGCAAGAACACCAGAAATAGATCTAAGATAACCGTTTAAACACTGTTTCAAACTGCCCCATCTGTTTCATTTTACATCGCTACACACTGTGTTTATGGTAACATGATGACAGTGAAGATACACTGCCTTTTGTGCATATTTACACCATATTTTGTGAAGTTTACCTTTGTGAGGTGGGCCGAGAAACAAATGTGCGGTTGATGTTTGACACGTGGGAGAGAAGTGTTTATGCTATACACCTGCGGTAGGTTACTCACAAACTGTGGAAATCGACTTTAGACACATTCAGACACATCTACCTTTGATAAAAATAATGGTTATCTTCAGACTTCAGAATATTCGGAATTTGCAATAATTGCAGCCTACAATGTAACTTTTATCTCTTTCGGACTATCTGCTTCTTGCAATTCCATCAACACAAGCGGTGGACAGTTAAAAAAAATTATATTTTACCTAACGGTAACTTCGATTCAAAGTAAACATTGCATTCCTATCTTATGCAGCTCATTAAGAGAGTGAATCTTCATAAGCTAGCTCTCGGGTTTTCACTGGGAACGCAGAAAAAGTACCGTCACTCCTGGTATACCGCGCTTTTAAGTACCGGCTGGAGAGGGTTATTCTGAAATTTCCCAAACGTTAACGTTCTTTCATTTTTCTCCCTCCGGTGTAGGAGGCAAAAAGCACTGAACGTTAGAGAACACTGTACAGTGCATCATACCTAACGGCAGCGGACACTGTACACCTAGGTACCGCCCACTGTACATTGAACGTTACCTGCTTGGTAGGAAGCACTAAACTTGGGTAGGAAGGAAACATTTTAAAGGTAAAAAAAAATCGGAAAGCCGTACATAAATATAATTAATGCTGTATTGTATGTATTGAGAAATGGATGTGGTAGTAAAACCAAGGCCGTAATACATGATAATTGCGTTTTTTTTTTTTTTTTGGCAATGTATAAATAAAGAGTATTAATAAAGTAAAACTGGATAAGTGACATTCCTTCGACATATAGATCTAACCAACGAAAATCAGTATACGTCAGTTAAAAATCTGTTAAACATATGTATATTGCTTATTTAGTAACTACTATTACCAAAAGAGTATTAAAAACTATTCTTTACCGTCATATAAAAAGTCAAATAATTTATAACGTCATCTGCTCGCACTGTGAAATAAATCTTCTCTTTGGCCAGAACATACTTATCGCGGAGCGGGCAAGAAAGCATATTTTCTCGTCCGTAAAACGTTTAATTGTAATCAAGGTAAGTTGTTGTAGATAACTAGCTATTTTGAATTACGATAAATGAGCACATATTTATAAAAAACACTCGACTCTTTATGAAAGCTTTTAAAAAAAATCAAATTTCGTTAAATGTTGACAATTGTAATGGTAATATACAATACAATACAAAATAATATTAATTTCTAAAATTAAATAAATAATAGCTTTGTTAACATTTCAAAATATATATATATATTTAACAGGTCTTTATGTTCCCTCCCCCATGCATCGCGTGCATGGAGGGTTGGTCCAAACATGACAAAAGTAGTTCCTTTCTCCATTAAGCGTTGTTGGTGTGACAGACTTATTTCCTAATAGGATGTTCATCACCTGGGCATCGATTTATGTTGCATATATTCTCAGAACAATCCACTATTCACCTTTCATAAAATTTATAGTGGCAATAAAAAGATCGTGTTTCTTCCATACCCGAATAATTAAACGGGTTTGTTTCTCTTCCTGGTGCCTTTGAATAGTGCGAATCTTATCTCAACTTAGCCACTGGTGTGAAGTTTTTATCCCACGGAGAGCTGTTACGTTTAACCACGGCCTTGTTTTATCAGGGAAGTTCAAAGAACTATAATTGAGCGACTTGAGAACTAGAGCTATTATTGAACTCTAAAAGAAAGTTGAATGTAAAATTTAAAGTAATAGCCAAAACATTTCAAATTGTGGGAAGAACTCTATTCGTAATCAGAAGCAACTGAAACTTTCATACATTATGTAACAATAAACTCACTTTAAAATGAAAGTAGTTAACTCCTAAAACAGTTTTCCATAATGAATTATTCATATTGATAACAACTTGTTTTTTTTTTTTTTTATTTTTTTTTGGCACTCATTACTGTAGATATTGAATGCATGTTTAAAATCACTGACCAATTCAACTAAGTGCATGCCATAGCGCTTTCATTTCTTCACATTTTCATATATGACACTGTATGTTATCATTATAAATAAATTATTTCGTTTAAAACCAATAACGGTAGTCATGACTAAAATTAGCTAGTAAAAATGTGGTTTTTGAACAAGTATACTCAGATTTAACTTCAGCCACTCTTGACATTTCGCCTCAGTATGATTCCTGTTAATAATTAAATGAAGCTTATTTCATGTCTTTTCCTTAACGAAATGTCTGTTTGTGTACATATTGTGATATAACAACCAAGATCTTTCTTTCTTATTTTTTTAGTTTAACAATTATAAATAATAAAAATTATTCAGACTTAAAATTATATGCAATATTATTTATTTATATATTTATTGAGCGTCCGATTGAAAGAGTGGTTAGAGCGCTGTTCTCTCTCGGCAAAGGTGCTGGGTTCGATTCACGGTATTGACACGCTCCAGTCTACTCAGCTGTAAATGGGTACCTGACTTTGCTCGTGAGTTACGGAAGGAAAAGGCAGCGGGGAAGGGAGCTAGTCACCCCACCTCTCAATGCCGGATCTAGTAAATTGAAGTCTCTAACACTTCACTCCACTACGGTAGTATCTGCTATGGGACCACATTTACCTTATATTTATTATTCACTGCCAAAATTATGATCCCACTATACCGCACTACACGCACCATACCGATACCTGTTTGGAATGAATATTGAAATAATAATTTCCCACCATATATTTTAGACGAAATTAGAAAAATTTCATAAAATTAGTTTACACACTATAAATGAATACCATACGAAGCAAACATAAAAACATCTTTACTCTTTATCTCTCCAGTCTTTTGCCCTATAAAGGAAGGAAAGGGGGGAATTAGGGCTGCGCCGAATATTCGAATCGTATTCATTCGGTGCCGAATAGTGCATTAAATGAACTATTCGTTTTAGGCCGAATAGTACGCTGCCATCAAATACGAATAGTAAATTTCGGTCAACCCGCGGTGTGATAATTTTAGAGACAGAAAGTAGGCTGACTTTAAGTTTCAGTTGGTCCCGCTACTAACTCAACACACCTCGCCTTGCGATGCACACTTTAGCGTGTAGCGGGTTGCATCAGCTGGACTAGGCAGAGAGAACAAAGTCGTGGGCAATATTCAGTGCAGAGGCAACGAAAGTACAACAAGCCATCTGCAAAATGATGGCACTAGACATTCAGCCATATTCTATCGTGCAAGATGTCTGTTTCATGTTTCTGGTTGGTTTGTTGGAGCTGAGATACACAATGCCAAGCAGGAAATTTTTTACTGACATAATTATTCTTAACATGTACAGCTCTGATAGGGTTAATATCCAGCACAACGATATCTCGCCGCGCCTCCAACAAGCGCCCCAAGTGAACGTCTGTTCAGCACTGGCGGCAACACATTTTCAGATAACAGATGTTGTCTTTTGACAGAGAAGGTTGAGAGACTCGTTTGTTTTTTTTTAACGCCAATGCATGTTTAATGCAGAAAGTTAAAAAGTGATTAATTGATATTTGCCGTATTTTTTGTAACGGTGTATAATTAATAAAAATGTCAGTAGGTCTATTGAACACAACTTTTTATGCTCAACATTCACTCACTAATCGTATTCGTGTTCGTATTCGGCCGAATAGTAAAAACCACTATTCGGTGCAGCCCTAGTGGAAATATCTGCCTAATGGATTGTAATAAATACAGCGCAGTGCGATATACCAATTTATTTTTTTCAGACAAGAATTACTGTACAGTGCTTCCTGCCTGAGTTAAGTGCCTGCTACCTAGGCAGGAATCACTTGACTAGTGTTGCCTACCTGACGGTAGGAAGCACTGTACAGTGCGTGTTGCCGGTTCAGTGCTTCTTGTCTCCTACACCGGCACTTTGAAATCTACCAAATGAACCACCATGCGATCTACGAGTAGATCACGATGGGCTGGTTGCAGATTCCCTATACGCTGAGCTGTAAATTTGATACTGCGTTAAAGGTGATGGTTAAGTGGCATGTACTGTAAGTTCTACTGATGCAAGAATGTAGGATAGGCCCATAGCAAATACTATCATAGGAATGCGATCTGTTAGAAATTTCATTATACTAGACCAGCATTATGAGGTGGGGTAATGATTTCCCTTCCTGTCTACCTTTGTCTGCCCTACTTCATGAACAGAATCAGGTACCCATTTACCGCTAGCTAAGTGGGCTGAAGCGTGACGCGACCAGGCTTCCAACCAAGAACCCAGTAACGTTGCAGCTCAAACATCCTGCCAATCTGACAGTTTCACATAATTATAAATACAATGCACATTTAGGTGCCCATCTTCCTCAGAGCTAGCAAATCACGAACTCTTCATAAAAGCATCAAAATGAACAAATAAATACGTAAAAGCAGATTTAAAAACAGATTCAAGAAAGTCTATTGTGACTTTCACTAGTGAATGAATGTGGTTTTGGTACAAGTGCACCACATCTTGGAAACGATAACAAGGTTGCACTTGAAGAAACACCTCTACTGTATGTAGATGGGATTAACCGGTAGATCTGGATCGACTGGATGCCGACCCTTGTGTTTATTGATTACCCAGGATTTCCTCATTATGAAACAGCCGGTGTTTGGTTATGAAAAATCAAAATTAAAAAAAAAATTGATATTGTGTTTTGTGGCAGGGGTGGGTCAAGCTGGAATAACTCCTCACAACGAGGAAATGTCAAACCCAGGATTACCAATTTCAAAATTTAAAGAAAATATATCCTTCAGCTCTAAACGTGAGCACAATTGTGTGCAAGGAATAACTGAGCTCGAAGGCAGATGACGTCAAATTCGGTCTAGGCTCAGGTCGCGCTCAAGGTTAGCGCGTGGCGTGTGCATATCCTTTCCATGCTCAGCTGTTTCTGCGCGCAGTGACGTCACATCACGTGATGTTCTGACGGTTTTGTATACAAGAAGGTTCTTCGTTTCGCTGTGTCAGCCCCGAAGTGTATGATTGAAACAACTCATTCTAGTGGTTTTCAAGCAGTTAATATGTGGATCAAAAGTTTCAACATTTTGAGGCATGCAGGACTCCTACTCCTAATTTTTTTTTATGTGTCAGAGCTATAGTCTTCCCAGCTGTAAAATGGTACCTGACTCTGCTCTTGAGTTAGGGAAGGCAACGCCACTTAGGAAAGTAACTGGTCACTGCATTTCTCGAAACTGGACCTAGTATGGGGAAGTCTAACACTATGGCAGTATATGCTATCAATCATTACCCGTTATCTCCAAAAGGAGCCTAGGCCCTTCAACAAACACATGCCAAGTCCTCTTGTCACGAGTCATCAGCTCAAGTTCTTTCCACATCTTCCTCCTAATTTTCAGTTCTCTTCTGTGTGTGTGTGTTTTTGGTTTTTTTGGGGTCTACCTCTGCCTCTCTTTCCGAGTGGATTTCAGAACTAGAACTGCTTTGTAATGCCATCAACAGGTTTCCTCAGTGGGGGTGTGACGGTATTGCCTCCCCTACTTTGCAGTAGTGGCCCGACTGTGGCCAAAACTCAAGAGTATCTAAAGTGGGTCGTCAAAGGTGTCTACCTTCGCATAAGATTACTCTTGGCAGAGATGTAGATAGAAGGGTAATGACGCTTCAATCCCAAAGTAAGTCTTCACAAGATAGTCAGAAAAGCGAAAACAATGCTGCATTGGCTGAGCACGTTAATTCTATGATCTGCCAACAACGTTTGTGAAGGATTAAGCAATTATTAGTTTCAGCTCGTTAAGGCCGCCCCCCCCCCTTTTCTAATTTACTCAGTGGAATTCTTATTATTCTGGTATAGCTCTGTTTAGAGTGTGTTTAGCTAATTGACTGAGACAAACATGCAGTGCATTTAAAATAATTAAATCGAAGTTAAATTTGTACATTAACAAATAACAGATTCAATAATCATTTAAGTTTTAACAGTTTAAAAATAATTGATTAGTTTAAAAGAAAAAGTTCATCATTGAATTATAGAAGGTTTTATGAAAAAAGTTCACTTTGGCAGCTTATACGTTTCACTTAGCTGCCAATAGTAGTTTCTGCTCCCACTGGGATTTTGGGCTCTGTGCAGATAGGTCACTGGAGTTCTCACGTCTCTGGTCAAGATTAAAGGTGCAACACGTTTCAAGTACAATCAAGAAGTAACTGCCAAGCTGTCCCGCGTTTCTACGTCAGTCCACTTCTACCCTCACTTTGTTCCAGAGATTAGTACCCTCACTGATACCACCAACAACTATGGTAAAAGAATAGAAATGAAACGCTCTCCTGAGTATTGCGTTTTCCCGACAGATACGTATGTGTCCCCTTTCTTATTCCACCATCCCGTCTATCTCAGAACTTACCCTCGTTGAGAATTAAACTGAATCCATCGAGAGAAAACTTTATTTACATTTAAATTGAATAGCTTTATCCTAATTTTACATTTAAATGAAAAGGTTAATAGTACTGGTAGAATATGTTTACATTTACATCTCCGCTGTTTGAAACGTTGTTCACAATATAAACTGAATCTGTTTTCATTTACATTTACACTGTTTGAAAAGTTTGAAACTTTCATTAACTTTAAAGTGAATATGTTTATATAGACATTTACACTGGTTTAAAACTGTAAGTATTATACTTAGAATGTACATCATTTCTTTCATCTTTCCCTCCCTGCTCCGTATGGAACTTAGGACATGCTTTTTAGCTCTCTTTAAGAGACTAGCAATAAAGCAGTTACCAGTCCTTGCAGTGGTGGTTCATGAAATCATCATTCTATTCGCTGAGGTTGCCAGCCTCAAATGACTTGGACATACACTAGCAATTTTCACATATTAATATTCGCATGGCAATATATACATATTAGTTCACATGTTAGTAATGAAAATATAGAATGTAAAATGACAGCTTACGCCAATCCTGGCCCACAGACTTTTTGCTCAGATGAATGAAGTTAAGGCACTTGATTAGGCCTCTCACACGTGTACTGGGGTCGTTACTTTTATAAGATAATTCCATCTATGACTCCGTGTGTTTCAGTTTCATCAGCCTTCCTTATTAAAATGGGTATCCTGGGCTATGTAATTCCTTCAAGATTGTTCCACAAAGTCCGGCCTGATAAATGGAAATTCTGAATTCTAAATCTGATTTTGTCTTGGCAGGCGTGAATTTCACAGTGTCTTAACACTGACGCGTGTCAGGTTATATTCTTGTCCCACCTCCGCATCTGTTTGTTATGGAGCTACTCAACATGCGTGTGGGGGGGGGGGGGGCGATATCAAAGTATTCATAACAAGGAAAAATTGTGAACGTATTGCATAGGTCACCTCTTCCATTTGGCATGAAAATATGCGATCCCTGTGTACACACTCACTAACGTGTCGGTAAACTCATACGGACAACGTGTTTCACATGTAACAAATTATTACTCTCTAAAGTAATCTTGTCATAACAAGTAGGACAGGAAGCGATTAGGTCACCCGTGTCTGTCCAAAACATGTCATATGGACAAGTAATCTCTTATCAGTCACGCACCCTAGCCTTTATCAGCGATTAGCAAATACGCTGTCGATTTGTAGGGCAAATCTGTATTCTGATGTCGGCTGCACCCGCGAGGTAAATGGATAACAAACAGATATCCCAGAGAGGGGTGTAAGAAAGAAAATACCAAATATCTGCTACACATGGCAGAGAAAAAAGTACGACAATTGAAAGCACTCATTAAAAATCGGTACAAAAATGTAACTGATACTGCCGTAGTGAAACAGAGATCGAGAAGAGGTCGGCCCATTCTGTCACTGGGGGTCCTATCCATTCAAGCATCTTCTTCTCATCTCTTGTTCTACTGGCACTTGTCTGGTTCTTGCCATCAGTTACACAGTGTGACCTTGTCATACCATTTCAATCCTTCTATTCTACACAAGCACCTATTTATGAATGTCTGTAACTTTTTTGTTGTTGTTGTCTGTTTTTTTCTTGCTTTCCGTGATTCAGAGCTATACAATAGGACTGACTTGATATTTGAGATGAAGATTCTTTTTTATATTGAACTTGACTTCTCTTGATCTCCATGTGTTTCCCAATGCAATGAAAGCTCATCTTGCTTTTTATATTCTTATTTTGATATCATTGTCTGTCCCTCCAACTTTGGCTGTATTTCTGGCAAGAAATGTGTAAGATTCTACATCTTGTAGTGGTGTTTCCTCAAGGTTGACCTTGTTATCATTTCCTGCATTTATTCTCATTATATTCGTCTGTTCCCTGTGTTTTGGATAATAATAAGGAGTCTTCAACTTGGTGTTGGCTGCAAAAGAGCGAGATGCTCAGAAATCCCAGCTAAACAAAAAACAACACCGTAAAGGTGTGGAAGCCCTATTCTCCAGAGGGAGCAGAATTGTTATAAATGAATATGAATAGAAATAGCATGCATGAAACAGCATCTGTGATTGGTGCTCTGATAGACTAACGATGTACGCACGTCAACCAGGTATGTCGTTAGGCCAATGTGATTTTATATTTTGTGTCACAGAGGTTAGAGTGGATACCTTTGCTCTTATTAGCAATCAAGTGAAACAGGCAGCTTGTTAATGAATTTTCCTTACAGTTTGGCCTTAAACACAAATTCTTTACATACGTGCGCTCCTTCGCTGTTTATATAATACGAGTAAGTAACCCGCCAAAGCAATTATTTTTTATTTTATTTTTTTTTTGGGGGGGGGGGGGGCGGAGGGGGGGGGGGGGGGGGGGGTGGGGGGGGGGGGGGGGGGGGGGGGGGGGGGGGGTAATTTATCGTCTGCTCTTTCTGCTGGATGTCATGATTGCGGCACTAATTCTCTTGTGACCATTTTATTACTTTCCATTCCATTTGAACTTCGTTGGATCTTTATAGTCAAACTTATCATGACTTATGGTCAATACACCACGAAAGGCCTGAGTGTTCTTTTTAATGGGTGTTCAAGTTATTTTTCAAGGTGCGATGCATGCATTTTCCGTATTTTCCCTGAAAACCTGACAGGATTTTGTCATTGTTCGTTACATGCCGTTTCATTTAGCTCGTACTATGTGAACAGTGTAGTCAGAGCAGTAGTGGCTGTATGAGTGTTGATTGGTAGAGTGTTTAAATCGCTTGCTTCTTGAAGTAAAGTCGCCGAGTTAGAAACAACGCATTGTATACAGCATAGAGCATAAAATGAATACACATAAGAAAATATTACTATAAATGAAACGCGTCCTGCTATAACCAACAGTTCCATGTATACGGTAGATGATTGAAATGGGGCGTGCTACAAAGAAAAAGTAGTAAACATCTTAATAAAATTTTAAAAGACAACAAAATCACGCAGCGTAACGTTCCAGTCTACCCAGCTGTATTTGGGTATCTGACTTTGCTCATGAATTAGGGAAGGCAAATGCAGCATGTGCGAGTATAGTTGTATTCTATCCTTCTCTCTTCCTAGACCCCCCCCCCCCCCCCCACACACACACACACACCTAAGAATTACACGGGGCAAGCACATAACCACAATTATTTCTCTCACAAACTTGGCGGTCAGCCTCATGCTTCTCTCATCGCCATACAGTTTCGCCGTCAAGCAGATGGGCGAGTGTCATGCTGTCATTTTGCGCTTGTTGTGGAGCTAACAATCTTGGATGACATATTCTTCTGTTAGTTTTTCCTTTCTGCATGGTCATCTTTGTCTTCTCATTCACTCTCATTCAGCCGCTCCTATCTCTCTCTCTCTGCCTGCCCCACGTAGTTCCCGGGGGTATCTGAAGAGACAAAGAATAGGCTTGCTGCACCGTTAGGCATCTCATACAAGGCAACTAATGTGAGGTTATGCATGAGACTGGCAACTTCATCATTTAAAACAAATTGCCACAGAAACTAATGATGCAAGATAATATAAATGCTTGGTGCAATCTTCCTGTAAGAGAACCAGCTGTAGATGTGGCTCCATGCTCCGTAAGGAACTCAAAAGAAATGACGATGGTGATAATAAAGAAATAAGATCTCTCTGTCTTTTAAAAAAATCAATATATATAAAATTCCAGCTTTTACTGTCACGAACGCTAAGGGATGCAACTGTGGTTGAAAGTTAGACATTAATTGTATTGTTTCCCTTATATGTACTCTTCCGAAAATAGTAGGTATGCAGTGTCCATCAACACCTGTTCAGCATTTAAAATACCAAATTTAAAAAGAACACAGATGATAGAATGATTTGCGATTTAACTGTACATCAAGACCAATAAAAAAAAAACTTATTTTGACCAACCACCCACCCCTACATCTGTGTCAATGTTTTATGTCCCCCAATTCTCATCCTCAAATACACATTCACAAAATACAGTGATAGCTCACTACAACAGCCGAAAATAGTAACACTCGACAAAGAAAAGTGTGCAAATGACGGTGTGCACAAAAATATTTATAGAAACATTGTGATCCTCGCTGCTGCTACATAGTTCGTATACTGTGGTGATGCTCAGTGGTTTAAAAAAAATACTTTTGAACAAGTAAAATTGCCGTTAGGTATTGGTGCTTTTGAATTTAATTCCCGTCTTATGACGGGCTTTTCCACTACTATAATTAAAATAACAATAATAATTATAATGGATCGGAGACTTATCTTTTCTTCTCTCGTCACTCTAAAGTTTTCCCCTCAAGAAAGTTGGGAATGGTTTTCCTGCAAAATCTCTCGGTACTTCTGGATGACTTTCTTCTTTACCGCCACCCCTTTTTCCCCACATTGACACATATCCCTTTGTTAAATTTTACATTCCTGTAAAAGCTGATATTACAGTAACTGAACTGATGTATCACACTAGCAAATGATAGATGTCAAGAGATGCGATCTCCTATAGCAGTATACAAAGTTTGTGATGAATGTGATCTCGAACTTTTTAAATATAGCTAGTTATAAGATAGTATAAGTAAGACTGTAGTAAACAGTGGGTTACGAAAGTAGTAATACGTCTTACTAGAACAAAATATATTAAGTCCAACACAACAATCACTTCGATTTAAACGTCACGTCAGTCCTATTGTATTGCTCTGAAACATAGAGAACAACGAAAACAATAATAAAAAAAAAGCTACAAAATTTCATAAATTGGTGCTTGCGTAGTATAGAAGAATTAAAGTGATATGACAAGATCACTAATATGGGACTGATGACAAGAACTAGACAAGTGCCAGTGGAACAAGAGTTGAGAAGAAAACGCTGGAGATGGATAGGAAACACACTGAGAAAACCTGTTGATAGAATTACAAGGCAGTCCTTGTTCTGGAACCCCCAAATTGAGAGAGGTAGATAAACACTAAAGAACACCTGGAGAAGAGAAATGAAGACAGAAAAATGAACTCGATTGAGAAGACATGGAAAGACCTTGAGTGGATGGCACGAGACAGGAAGACTTGGCATTAAGTTTGTTGAAGGCATATGCTCCTTGGGAGTTGAAAGGTGAAAGCAGAAGAAGGACAAAAGACAAATAAAGTTGTCTACGCTGCGGACACAATGCCTTCATCAGGGAAAAACGAGTAAAATCAGAAAGGAAAGAAACAGACATCCATTTTATCACGTTTCTCACTTAGCTCTCGAGTTCTTTCTTTTCTGATTTGTTCCTTTGTCCCTTACGAAGGTTTTGTGTTCGCAACGTTTTCCTTGGTCCTGGTAAAACATATTACCATTTTATTGTCTCTTTTAAGATAGCACAAACTTTACAGGCAAAAACCTGACAAACAGTTTGGGCTTTATGGCTTCAGAAATAAATAAAAAATGAAAAAACAAACCAAAAACAAAAAGGTAGGGTCGAAAAAAAGGGGGAGGGGTGAAATTAGCGTTATATTGTCGGGTTAATTTTATGATTCCTATCGTCACGCGGCTTTGGGCATATTTACAACCACTGATAACCGGTTATCAAAGAGGCACACCAAATGATAACAGCCTTACAGAAATAGTAATTATTTGCAATCAGCTGAACACGTGAAGTTGGAATAGGAGCCAGCTTTTTTTCTTAATTGCTGTTTTTTTAAAATTTATTTATTAATATTTAGAAACTATTTTACGCGAAGATAAATTTATATTTTTTATCATTTATCTGTCGTCAGGGCTGACCTTAGGCCGATTTAACCAAACTGACCGAATAAAGCCACGCGCTGACAGCTTTGAAATAGGGAAAATAGATTATTTCAAATTAGATGTCGAGAATATATCATATTACATAAAAAATATATAAAATACCTATACTTTGACATAAAAAGTGTTACAATAAAATACTCAGTCCATAGGGCCCCACCAGATAAGTCCAAATTGGGACCTGCAAATACTAGGGCCGACCCTGACTGTCGTATTGACTGGAGTATGCGATTATGTCTTTCTTTACATTCCGTTCCCTAGCTGCTGTTTTACTGTTTTGTGGGTTTCATTTCGTACATGGTGCCGACTTGCCAAATATCTTCCCTGTTTGTCGTCCTGTGTTGTTTTACCCCCCATCGTTTCCGCCTGTTGTCACAATGTATTTGAGCGAATTGTGGGGAGGACAAACAGACAGTAGAACATGCTCTCCAAGACTGTCCGCTCCATGAGAGAAGCAGAGTGGCCATCTCCAACCCAGCTCAGGGGAAAACTGTATGGCGACGAGAGAAGCCTGAGACGTACTTCTAGCTTTATAAGAGAGATAGATGTGGTTAGTTGAGCGCGTACGACGACGACGACAAGGTATTTTAACTTTCCTCTTATCATAATAAAAGGTAAAGGTAGTCTCATAACAGATACTGCCTTAGGAGAGTGAAGTGTTAGAGACTTCACCATACTAGGTCCAGCACCGAGAGGTGGGGTGAGCGGTTCCCTTCCTCGCTGCCTTTTCCTTCCCTAACTCAAAGAGCATGACCCTTCAATGTAAATTTACTTTTTATTTTTCTTCTTCTTTCTTTAGTCCTTGGTCGCTGACTGACAAAGCAAGCAGTGACCATCATGCCTTGTAGGGCAGCAACAAACTGTCTCTACTTGGCTTGGTCGGTAGCCATCCTTCAAGTGGTGCTCCAGCTCTGGTTCATGCTTTGCATCTCTGCCTCCACAGTTCTCCGCTAGACAGCTTATGGCTGGCCTCGCTTTCTCTTTCCTGTTGGTGTCACGGATTGCCTCCCCTGCTTTGCAGTAGTGGTCCAACAGTGGCCAAAACTCAAGAGTATCTAATATGGGCCGTCAAAGGTGTCTACCTTCGCACAAGATTACTCTTGGCAGAGTGATAGATAGAAGGATAATGATGCTTCTATTTCAAGATAGTCTTCATAAGATATTTCCGAAGTCAAGAACAATGCTGCATTGGCAGGGCAATTGTTAACTTTATAACGGTCCACCGCCTTTTATGAAGAATTAAGCAATTATTAATTTCAGCTCGTCAAGCCCCCACCCTGATTTACTCAGTGGAATTATTATTATTAAGGTATAGCTCTGTTTAGAGTGTATTTAGTACATTGACTGAGACAAACATGCAGTACATTTAAAATGATTAAATCGAAGTTAAATTTGTATAATTAAAAATAACAAATTTAATAATCATTTAGGTTTAACAAGGTTTTAGAAAATTTGAATAATGATTTAACAGAAAGTTGTCATCACTGTTGTGATGGGATGAAAGTTTATTAAGCAGTTCACGTGGCAGATTTAACGTTTAACTTATCTGCCAATGGTAGGTTCTGCTCCCGCTGATGGTTTTGTTCTTGGTAGACTGATCACGCTCGTCGCTGGTCAAGGTTGTTAGGGCGCAGCACGTTCCCAGGAATGTCAGGAAGTGTCTACGAAGCTGGTCCCTCGTCTTAAAGCTCAGGCCACTGTTCCCTTCTTGTTTCAGAGATAGTACTCTCAACTGGTACACCAACAACTATGGTAGAAGTATAGAAACAAATCGCTCTACTGAGTATTGCGTTTTCCAACCCATAGGTATGGGTCCCCTTCTCTCTATTCTACCATGCCATCAACCTCCGAATTTACTCTCGATGAGAATTAAACTTAATCCCTCGAAAGAAAACTTTCTTTACATTTAAATTGAATAGCTTTATCTTGATTTTACATTTAAATGAAAAGGTTAATATTACAGATAGAATATGTTTAAATTTACATCCCCACTGATAGAAAAGTATTCACAATATAAAATGAAGAATATTTTCATTTATATCTAGACTTGTTGAAAAGTTTGAAACTTTCATTAATTTTTAAGTGAATACGTTTACATAGACATTTACACTGGTTTGAAAATGTAAATATTATACGTAGAATGTACATCATTTCTTTTATCTTTCCCTCCCTGCTCCAAATGGAACTTGGGACTACTTATGCTTTTAGTTCTCTTTAAGAAACTAGCGATAAAACAGTCGCCAGCCATTGCAGTGAAGGTTCATGAAATCATCATTCTATACGCTGAGGTTATATCATCATATATATCATAACCCTCCACTCCCAAAGGAGCATAGGCCTTCAACAAACACATGCCAAGTCCTCCTGTCACGTGCCATCATCTCAAGTTCTTTCCACGTTCTCCTCATCATTTTCACCTATGTTTTCAGCTTTCTTCTCCGTGTGCTTCTTGGTCTACCTCTGTCTCTCTTGCCCTAGGGGTTCCAGAACAATGACTGTCTTGTAATGCTATCAACAGGTTTCCTCAGTTTGTGTCCTATGCATCGCCATCGTCTTCTTCTCATCTCTTGTTCCACTGGCACTTGTCTGGTTCTTGTCCTCAGTTCCACGTTGGTAACCTTGTCATACCATTTTAAGCCTTCTATTCTACGCAAGCACCCATTTATGAAAGTCTGTAGCTTTTTGGTTGTTGTCATTGTTGTTCTCCATGTTTCAGAGCCATATAATAGTACTGACTTTACATTTGAGTTGAAGATTCTTATTTTCGTGTTGGTGCCGATTTCTCTTGATCGCCATATATTTCCCAATGCAATGAAAGCTCCTCTTGCTTTTTGTATTCTTATTTTTATATCACTTGCTCCCTCCAACTTTGTCTATATTGCTGCCAAGATATGTGCACGATTCTACATCTTGTAGTGGTATTTCTTCAAGTTCCAACCTGTTATCATTACCTGCATTTATTCTCATTATTTTTTGTCTTTTCCCTATGTATTTTCAGACCCAATTGCTGTGACCTCTCATCGAGTGTTTTCAATTTGTCCTGCATCTGATTACGGTTATGGGACAGAAGAGCCAAGTCATCAGCAAAATCCAGATCATCCAACTGCTTAGTCAGAGTCCACTGGATTCCATTTCTGTTGTGTGTTGTTGATGTTCTCATAACCCAGTCTATTGCTAGTAAGAAAAGAAATGGAGACAAGAGGCATCTGCACTTGTTGAACAGTTTAAAACTTTCATTAATTTTAAAGTGAATATCTTTACTTGGACATTTATACTGGTTTTAAAATGTAAATATTATACTTAGAATGTACATCATTTCTTACATCTTTCCCTCCCCTAACCCTAACTCCTTTCCTAACGCACAAGTGGATTAATCACAGGAAAATTACATAATTATACATATATATATATATATATATATATATATATATATATATATATATATATATTATATATATATATATATATATATATATATATATATATATATATTCATTCTTACCCTCAGGCAAAACACACAAGCTGTTAATGGGCATCTAATGTCTGCTCTACAGATGCGGATGGCAAAGGTACATGACGTTTACTCTTTTACCGCTACTTCTGTTCAGCTGTGTTGTTTCAAATTTTGTGGCCTCAATTTAGCCAAGGGCAAGGTCTTATATACTAGCACATCCGCCGTATCGGATGGCATGGGGCAAAAAGGGTGTTAAAAATCTCAAAATGAGGCATAATTTTGCTCTCTGTTCAATTAGTAAAAATTATTATCTCAAGTATCTTTCTTATTTATGGGGCGATTTTGGTCATCTAAAGCTTGAATTATACTGTAAATTATTCTGTATTGATCTATCTACTAATTGGTTAGTTTGCAAAATGCATTTTAATATATGCATGCTTTTACTAGCTAAATTGGGACTAACCTGATGTAATGAAGCCCTTTCCCTCGATATTTCTATCTTACTAAAATACTATTCGAGAAAGTTTTTACACCTACCTCTTGTGATGATATTCTCAATACAATAGCTAAATTAGATAATATTCTAGTGCATAAAGTCAAAAATAAGATAGAAAATAAAAATTGAGTCCAGCGTAGTATTCTCCTACGCCCGCCCGCATGTCGATTTTGATAAACCTAATAGCCGAAAGAAAGATATTGTCTTTTCGAAAAATTCGTCCTTGAGATTAAATGTACACTTTTGCAAGGTCAAGTCGGATTGCCCAGACGAGAGTGAAAGAATAAAAGAAAAAAAAAGGGGAGGGATGGAAAGACAGAACCTAGGGAACGCCGTCTCGCGTTGATTTAAAAAAAAAAGCCAACTCGAGCAACATAGCCTTGGGCAATTTTCAAATTACGATACAAAACTAAAAAAAAAATATGGAATTATGAACCAAAATACATAAGGCCATAAAAATTATATATTCGGATGCCTTATGATGTCCTGAGCAATAATATGGTGTCAGTTACCCACTAGTACAAAAAATAACCAAAATAATGGCAATAATATTATGTATGATAAGACGGACTGACGAGAAAAAAGATCACGCCTGCTTAATTTTTTCATAACATATTTTGAAAAAAAAAGCTTTGGGTAAATAGGACTAAAAGGTACCAAGATTTTGATTGGCTGTAGTTTAAAGGAAGGCGAGAGGGGATTGGCTAACCTAACACTAAATATATACTTGTAGAGAACTGAATGAAAGGAAAGATAAGACCAACAAATTCAAACAAATCAAAACAAAACTAAAAAACTGGAAAAATATTACAAAAACAACAATAGGGACAGTTTCGTTACAGCTAACAGATATTGCACCAGATGTTGCATGCACATTTCAATTAAGAAATTTGCCCCTACAGAAAAATGTGTTGTAAAGTATGCTCAGCTTTTACATTAATGGTACAGCTTTTTAATTACAATAACTGCCACTTTTAATCAATCTTAAATCTTTGATTTATCTTATTACACTGTTCAAATTTTTGAGCATATTAGAAGATCCAGCGATGAAATCTATGCACTTTTATGTTCAACAACACTGCAACAACAAAACAGTTTATGGCCTTCAAAGTATTCAGCTCTGTATGTCTGCTTGACATAAACAATGCCTGTACTACAAAATGTCACCAAGCGCTGACGTGATTACTGCCTTCGCTCGATAGGACAGGTCATGCTGACCTCGACTGTATAGTTGTACTGTCAACTGGTACATCAGTGTTTACGTGTCGTATATGGCGTCAGAACTCCGCCTATGCCGGTCCCAAGCCCGGATGAAAAAGGAGGAGGGCGGCCTGCATGGAGGCCGTAAGGAGGCAGCCCCTCCACCATGCAAAGGCACAACAGGCCAATCACCTGTTTGCTTTAAACCACGATTACGAGTAACACAAGAGAGAAAACCGGACTGATTCTAAAGGCGACGAAGACAGCCGATAGAATAGTCTGGCGCTCTCTCTTCCAAACCTCTACACCTCACGGTAGAAGGGGAACGACTAAGTAAGTAAGTATATGGCGACAGGAATGGTCTGGTTACAATAACTTCAGGAATCTGGCCTACCACTGAAAAGGATCGATATTCCACTGGAAAGGGGCGCCACTAAAAGGTGTCGATATTCGGGGTCGTGTACTGGTTATCAGTGAAGAAGGTCTTCTTTGGGTTACCACTGCATAATTAAATCAACCGGTCATGTTGACACAGAGTGGGAGTGTCAGGTAACGCGAATGGTGGAATGGTTCTGTGTAGTTGACCACTTGATAATATTACACTAACACACTCTTATGCAAGTCAATGATGACTGGAACTACAGCTGACATTTCACACTGTTTAATAAGGACGCACACATCTGGACAGCACGGAACATAGTCATAGGAACATGTTGACATGTACATCATTAGGCATTTGAATAGTAGATCATATTTCATGCGGCATTCAAATATGATGGGCGATATAAGGTAATCATTCAATGTTCTGGCAGATTATTGCCATATCCCCTAACTGACTGAACGCATCAGTGGGTGTGGGTGTGCAAACATATAAAGAGTTCACTGGACGAACCTTTTCCTTGGCTAAGTTCTCCAGCGGCATATATCAAATGTTTATGTAACAAAGTTAAACCACAATAGGGGTTTTCATATTAATAAGATCTCCATATCACTGTCCGATAATAAGTTTGATATACTGTTCTCTTGACAGTGATCCATAACGATGACAAGAATACAAGATGGCTACCTTCCTGAGTTTTGCTCACTCACCCAGAAGAAGGATAATGATAAGCCAAAGTTAATTCACAATTTGAATATCAATAATTTCATAGAGTTTCCCTACAGTTCCAAATTAATAAGGTTGCTTCATGTAGACATAAGCTCTGTTGGGAAACCTGTCATCTTCAACTGTATATATAAACGACCAACGATGCTCGAAACACGATGTCCATCTAGGTCTAACCAAATAGAGATCCTCAAAAAGAAGGGTCTGGTATTACCTGGAGTCCGAATTAATAATAAAGTGCATGCGGGGAATCTCTGACAATAGAATCTCGCAGAGACACTATCTCCTTCTGAAAAATCATTCACAAATCACTTTTCAACCTTTAAAAGGACCAGCCCAAAAAATACACACGGCCATTCTCAGCCGGCTTTGTCGAGACTCACTACGCCTCCGTAGGACAACGAATACTTGCCCCAGAGTTCGGCACAAAGAATATAGTCCGACCTAAACATACGAAGATATACAATATAAGACTGAATCTTCTTGCACTAGACAAGTAATACATATGAATTCAGGCCATAAACATTCTAAGCAAAATCAATATATTTTCTGGCCCTAACAAATGAGAAATGACATAAATTCGGTATTCATACGCTAAATCAATATTCAAGGGAGATCATCCACATAATCAAAAGTATAAACCAATCATGGATTATCTAGCTTTACAAAAGAAAGCATTTTCGTACACTCAATAAATACAAATATATATTTTTCCATATTAAATAGACATACAGGATGAATTGTATGCCTCACTGAAGTAATCCGTGCGTTACACAATTCCATACAAAAGAATATGTGCGCAACATTCATCATCATCATACATTCTAGTCAAAAAAATAAGTCTGAGTGAGATCATAAAGGTGGTAGCAGAAAGGTACCCTGTAACTTAACATAATATTTATTATATTCAGGGACCTTCACAGCTGACCTCATTCAGTACACTAAGAGTACATAACAACAACATTTCTTAACATCAAATCCACCACACCTCTAACGTAACATTGCCGTTGTTGAATTATATAATCCTTCCCGGTGATATTTCTTTATTTCTTATGAAATTAAATGGCATCCTACTATCGGTTGCACAAAATGGGCCTCTATGTTCAAGCCTAGTACGTTTCACAACACACACCAAGAAGGACGCGTTTTCATTGGCTAGTGTATCAGAGAGTTCTCAACATATGGCGTGCGGTATGATCAGATTTACTCCTAAGTATACAGAAAACCGTGTTGTGAGACAGACTAAATCACGACAGCGCTGTTAATTGAATACACTCCACTTTGATTCACGATCGTCATCATTATTCTACGCCATGATAATCGAATACACTCCACCTTGACTCACTATCATCATCATTCTTCTACGCACTGGCAATTAAATACACTCCACTTTGATTCACGATCGTCATCATTATTCTACGCGATGATAATTGAATACACTCCACTTTGATTTACGATCATCATCATTATTCAACGCGATGATAATCGAATACACTCCCCCTTGAATCGCTATCATCATCATTTTCCATTGCGCTCCTTGTGGAGCATGGAGTCACAAATGCAGCTGGTCCACATACAGGAAGCCTGTACCAAGTGCTCACATGCTCATGAAGTGATGGTTCTGAAGCAATTCATTTTACATGATGAGGTTGCCTGTCCCCATGAATAACCTCCTATAAGTCGCCTTGTACAACATACCTGAGAATTTCGGTAGTCCTAATCCTTCTCCACCTCGATTACAACTTCCAAACTCACCCCTGGTTTTATCCACTCTGCCAATATGCGGCAATGGCCAGTGTACTTTCTTTAACGTTAAAAAAAAAAATCGCCCACACACACATACTTGTATACAGACAGAAAAAAAAATTATACCTAAATTTAAAATGCAGACTTGCTTCCTCACACACAAAACTTACTTTTTTGTTTGTTAATTTCGACACAAAAGCATGAACTCTTATAAATTGACACCAAGCGCGTGGTTCTAATGTAGGCCCTTCAAACGGTCCGTATAACAAGTGCTTTAAACTCAACCTGCATTTACCTGAGATGTGCTCAGCCACTGGGTATTCATGCGTTAACTCACGCCTCAGCGAAATTCAGTTGGCGTAGACGAAACTGGTTGTCTTGTGACAGGGGAGTTCTCACGTTCCAATTAGGTCTAATTGTGCTTAAATGTGTGCGGGTAGGTTTAATCACGTGATCTACACAGTCATTCATGAGCTGAGCCAGGCGGCTTGAAGATGAAAACTTGATGTTTCTGGTGCTTACTAATGAAGGCCACCGGCTTCGGATTTCTTTAAATCTGATTTATGCAGCTGCGTTTTACAGGTAACATTTTTATGCCAATCGTTATCATTAGTTTCATCTCCACAACGAAGTTTGTCTGCAATGTAGGCCTATCTGTCTCTTGTGATGGTGCACCCTGATAGACTCTTTACTGTCCATCTCTTGGCGTTATCTTCCCACTTACAGCGCTCTCTTTCTCTGGAATATTTGGCCTTCATCTCTTGGTTCTATTATGGTCTTCAGTGTCCGGTGTTGTGTATTTTTACATGGCCAAGATATTTTAGCTGTCTAATTTTGATCTCCTTCGTTAATTCTCTTTTCATTCCTAGGTTTTATATGACCTCTTTATTTGTTTTCTTCTCTATCCATGAACGCTCTCCATTCTTCTGTATAACAGTAGCCTTATTCAGCCATAACTGACTGTGGGAATGCGCCCCTGGGGTGATAGCCCTCAGCTGTATTTTTGCCTGGTGTTTCTTTCCTGCGAGTTTTTTTCTCTTCTGCCTGTTGTGAGACCTTCTTTTCGCCCAAACTGTGCTGGCACCGTGGGGAGCATAGCAACTTGATGCGATCGGCAGCTTCATCCTCCCAGGTTGTTGGATTTATGTCCAGTGCCTTAATGTCTCTCTTACATATATATCTGAACCTCAGCTGCGGTCGCCCAAGTGTTCTTTTGCCGGCCAGTTACCCGTAGATGATATCTTTGGGGATGCGATCATCCTCTATGCGGTGGACATGGCCAAGCCAGCGTAGCCTGCGCTGTCTAAGCAGTGTATGCTTTGAATGCCATCCTTCCACGAAGTACCAAGAATGTGGCGTACACATCTCAAAGGCGTCAATTCATATCAATATAATTCATTTATTTCCCTTTGGCCCATGTCGTTCCCGGGGGTCTCTGAAGAGACAAGAAATTTTTAGGACTACTGCACCCTCAGGTATGTCGCTCAAGGGGACTGTCATGGAATTGCCTCCCCTGCTTTGCAGTAGTGATCCAACAGTGGCCAAAGCTCAAGAGTATCTAATATGGGTTTTCAAAGGTGTCTACCTTCGCACAAGATTACTCTTGGATTACTCAAGGGAGTATTCATAAGATATTTCAGAAGTCAGGAACAATGCTGCGTTGAGCAGGGTAATTGTTAACTTAATCTGATCCGCCGCCTTTTATGAAGAATTAAGCAATTATTAGTTTCAGCTCGTTCAAGCCCACACCCTGATTTACTCAGTGGAATTCTTCTTATTATGGTATCGCTCTGTTTAGCGTGTATTTAGTAAATTGACTGAGACAAACATGCAGTACATTCAAAATGACTAAATCGAAGTTAAATTTGTATATTTACAAATAACAAATTTAATAATCACTTAGGCTTTAACAAGGTTTTAAAAGACGAATAATGATTTATCAGAAAATTATCATCACTGTGTGATGTAATGGTAGTTTGTATAGGAGGTCACTTGGCAGCTTTTATGTGTTACTTAGCTGTCAGTGACGGTTCTGCTCCTTCCGATGTTTTGGTTCTTGGTAGACTGGATCGCTGATCCCGCTCGTAACTGGTCAAGGTTGTAGGCGCAGCACGTTCCCAGAAGTGTCAGGGAGTGTCTACGAAGTAGGTCCCTTATATTTCAGCCCCGTCTAATGATGGTATCTAGCTTCAACTACAGGTCACTTGTACCCTTCTTGTTCCAGAGATAGTACCCCAAACTAGTATGGTAAAAGAAGAGAAACGAATACCCTCTGAGTATTGAGTTTCTCGACACATATTTATGTGTCCCCATCTTCCTATTCCACCATCCCATCTACCTCAGACTTTACACTTGATGAGAATTAAGCTTAATCTCCGGAGAAAGAACTTTCTTTACATTTAAATTGAATAGCTTTATATTTACTTTACATTCAACTGAAAAGGTTGATATTATAGATAGAATATATTTACGTTTACATCTACACTGGTTGACTAATGTTCACAATATAGATTGAATATGTTTTCTGTTATATCTACACTGGTTTAAAAGCTTAAAAAATATCATTATTTTTAAAGTGAATATGTTTACACAGTCATTTACACTGGTTTGTAAATGTAAATATTATAATTAGAATGTACATCATTTCTTTCATCGTTCCCTCCCTGCTCCATATGGAGCTTGTGACTACCTATGCTTTTAGTTCTCACTGGCTTTCTAGCTCGGTGGTCCATGGTTTGATCCCCAGTTGAGGTGGGATTTATTAGACCGCAAACGGCTCCGGGGTCGACCCAGCTTCATGAACTGGGTACCAGAGCAACTCTGGGAAGGTTAAGGCGGCCGGCGTGATGCTGACCACACCACCCCTTGTGCGCCGATGGTGAAGAAAATATGGGCCTAACACCAAATTCCCAATATGCCTCAATAGGCGTGTAACGGGATCCTCCTCCATCACAACTAAGGACACACACTGAGACACCCGTGCGAAGCCGACGAGTCTAGCCACTGCGCGCTAGCCACTGAAATTCTGTGCCTGACACCCCTTATAATAAACGCAGCCTGTTGCCCCTCAGTCACAGCCCTTTCACTAGTACACCAAAAAACTCAGCGTATTGTGGACTTAGAAAGATTTTGGTGTTTTCTGTACCGCAGTGTTTATTGTCACGATTTCCATTGCCCATTGCGGTTGTTCCACAGCCAGCCTGATGCCTTTTCGGCAGTTTCACTAAGCCTCTTCGGTACCCTTGTTCTCGACTGTCCCCTCAGCCCCAACAGTTTCAATAAATCATACACTGATGCAGCCGCAAGCCCTCTTGCGCCCACTTCAACAGCCATGACCCTTGCAGTGAACCCATCGTGTCTCAGATCCGCGGCCAGATCACTATACTTGGCGGCTTTGAACGAATGTTGCTCGTCTAATCTGGATTCAAATGGCACGGTCAGTTCAATCAGTATGACCTGAAGCGTTGCTGAAAAATGAAGCACTATATCCTGCCGTCTCCGCGATTTTCTGATACTCTCTGGATATGCCCCTCGTCCAGGTAGGTCTATCGCCATCTCCCAGTCGTTTGCACAGTCAAGAAGAGATGGTAAACTGCTACCAGGTTTACTCGGTTTGGGGTGTGCTGACTTTCCTGCCCTCAGAAAGTATGTATTTGCTGTGCTCGGCCCGGGTTTGCTATTCGCCTTCATCCTTGCCAGATCTATTGTCGCAGCAAGCTCATTTAGCACTTTGTTATGGCGCCAAGTGTATCGCCCTTGCCCTAATGACACCTTACACGCTGAGAGCACGTGTTCAAGTGTCTGCCTCCCTTGGCACAGGGGGCACTGCTCATCATCCGACTTTCCCCATTTCACAAGGTTGGTGGCCGACGGCAGCAGGTCATACATTTATCTAACAATGAAGCTGAGCCTAAGAGGTGCCATATGCCATATATCATTCCATGTCAAGGACCTCTGCAGGGCTCCTTCCCATGTAGTTCGTTGGCCTTGTTTGACCTGCTGCACTGCTTTTTGCAACCTCGTATCATTCTCAGCCCCTCGTATCTCCTGAACTACCATGTCTCTGCGCTCCCTGCTTGATGACTTGGACCAACAGCGGAAGTCTCCATGACCAAATCCCCGTCTATTCGTTTGTGTGTATCCGATTACCTCCCTCAGTTTGAGTGACTCTTGGGCAGCATCAACAGCTTCTTCCACTCTCCACTTCCTTCCCGTTTTCAGTGTGCGCTGAATGGACTTCACCACGTCATCAGCTGACTCGCGTAGCATCATTGCAAGCCTTGCCTTTCCAACTTTGTACTCTTCAATAACTGACTTGAAGGGAAGCAGAAGTTTTGACTTTTTGCAGTACAGTGCTACATCTGACAGACCTGGTGGTACCCCTAGCCATTTTCTCATGAACTTGTTGACCTTCTGCTCTATAGCTTCCACTGTACTTGTGCTTATTTCATATATAAGCAGTGGCCACAGCAACTTCGGTATCAACATGAACTGGAGGCACCACATTTTGAATTTTCCCAGGAATCTGCTTTGGTCTATGATATGTAGTCCTCTGTCTGCCATTTCTATTGTCTGTTGCACTGCCTTCGAGTCTTTTAATGAGGCATCGTACACCCTGCCAAGACTTTCAACAGGTTCCTCAATGACAGTAGGGATTCTTTGGTTGGAAACCATGAATATGACCTCTGCTATCTTCCTTTTCCCGACTGATAGGCTTCTCGACTTCTTGGGTTTGAAGCTCATTCTGCACCAACTGACTAGTTCATCCACGCGTGCTAACATCCTCCGGGCCTGATGTTCATCTGATGTCAGAATTGTTGTGTCATTCATGAATTCTTTGAGTGGTGGCATGTGACACATTGCACCGAGCTTTGGACCTATAGCCATTCCTTCAGCCGCATTGAGGATTACCTGCATAGCCATGACGAATAGTATCGGAGAGATGGTACATCCCATCGCAATTCCAACTTCAAGGCCAATCCACTTCGTTGTGTACTCTCTGGTTGAAAACCTGACAGAAAACCCTGCGAAATACAGCTTCAGCATTGCTGCAATCTCTTGTGGAACATGATACATTTCTAGGGCCTGCCACAACATCTGGTGTGGAACGGATCCATAAGCATTCGCTAGATCCAACCAGATTACATGGAGGTTTGTTCTTTCAGACTTTGCCTTTTGGATTGCTTCCCAGATCATTGTGGCATGCTCTAGACATCCCGGTGTACCTGGGATACCTTCTTTCTGAATGGTAGTGTCAATGTACCCATTTGCCAGGAGGTATGTAGTGAGTCTTTTCGCCATCACTGAGAAGAATATCTTCCCTTCCACATTGAGTAGTGAGATTGGCCTGAACTGACTGATGCCTGTGGAATTGTGTTCCTTCGTGATGTAGACTCCGTTCGCCTTTCTCCATTCCTTGCTTACAAGCTGGGTTTTCCACGCACTCTTCAGTAAACGGAGCAGTCGTTTGAGCACCTCAGGGCATCTCTTATACACCACATATGGAACACCATTAGGACCTGGAGCTGACTTGCACCGAGCTTTCTGGACAATGCTTTCTACCTCTTGCACCGTTGGGGGCTTGGTGTTAAATTCAGCTCCTGGCTTACTCGGCCATTTAAGGCCTGCCATGCTGCTGAGCGGCTCATATATATATATATATCTCATTACACGCCTATTGAGGCATATTGGGAATGTGGTGTTAGGCCCATATTTATATATAATATCATCATAACCTCTACACTCCCCAAGGAAGATAGGCCTTTAACAGATTTGTGCTATGGCCTCCAGTTCTGTGCCAGGTGCTATAAATATTTTTCCATGTCTTCTTTATCCCTTATCATTTCTACTTTCGGTTCTCTTCTCTGGTTTGTTGGTCTTGTCTATCTTGCTTACCCTGTGGATTCCACAACAAGGATCGCCCTGTAATAGGCAGGTGTGTGTGTGTGTGTGTGTGTGTGTGTGTGTGTGTGTGTGTGTGTGTGTGTGTGTGTGTGTGTGTATGTGTATGTGTTTCTTGATGTTGCACACTGTCAGCCTCTCTGCCAGTGTAAGATGGACAAAGAACGGGGAATACGAAAAAAAAAGAAGAAGAATGAGAAAGGAGACAAAATCCATATATGTTGTCGCTTGTGGAGAATCCCTAAACTGAGAAAACTGTGAAATTGCTTGACGATATCGAGTTTTACTTCGAGATTTTCGTGGAAAACTCATTTATGTTTCTATTGACTGGAAACATTCTTCGGTTCCACGCTGGCTGTGAAATACATTTCAATGAATTCTACTGGGCAACTTTTACAGTTGGAAAAGGAACATAATGACTTTTAGATTCGTAGTTTCTCACAGCTTGATAATGAATAGATCTGTGTGTTGTTGTATTTTTTCTTTTTTATCAAACAAACATTACCTCACATTAAGTGTTTGTGAGACGGTAAATTGTTCCGGTTTAGGAAAACATGGATTTGTATTTAGCGAGTAGCTGAAAATTGTTACATGTGAAGAACTACATGGAGGGCATTCTGGTGCGCAAAATGAGACTCTGTCCATGAAATTCAGTTATTGTTATTGCTGAACAATTCTGACATCACTGCCCTACGGGCAAACCTATAGGTGTTCAACTCCCTCAGCATATGTCGAAGGGTCTGAATACTAACTGTTCCTGTAGCGCGCTGGTTGTATACATGACGGATGCGTCCTCTCATTCGTCCATTTCTGCTAGCCTTACGTTTGAAGCCAAATTCCAACAGTCTTAACCTTGATGATTCCTCTGTTGAAGTGTCATTCTCTAACAGGCGATCATTAATTGTTCTCAGAATCTCTCCCTTTTCCATAACAACTGTCCCCACTGTGGATGCTTTTGATGCTACTCTGTCAGTAGATACACACCAGCTCCTGCAGATTCGAAGCTTTTATTAAAAGCTTTCCGTTCATCTTGTAGCCATCCATTTTGAACCTTCAAAAGTATGGACTGAGAGCCTGCCTTTGTTAACGAAGTTTCAGACAACCACCTTAAGGATGCAGTAGCTGTCTTTACCTCCATTAAACAAATTACAGGTACCCAAGCCCAGGCTAGACCTATTTAAGACTAGTTTGGCTTACTCAGCTGCTCATCTTTGGAACAATCTTCCCAATGACCTGAAAAACACGCACAGTCCTTACTCATACAATCGTGTACTGTTCAAATACTTTATGAGTGCTGATTATATGCCACCCTAACTCATTGTGTTGTACTTTTATCTAATATACTGTATGGAGGCTCTGATGATCTAGTTTTCATTACAATATACTTATTCTTAATATTATATTCTTAATAACTTATATTCTTAATTTTATGATCAGGTACTGTTAATGTATGCTGTTATACTTCCTTTTAATGTTGCACTGCCCTTAAATTAATACTTTAAGTACGTTGGAGAATGTTTGAGTAACAGTAATAAAAGATGAGCAAGAGGAAGGAAGAATGCAAGAGGGGACTGTGCCCGATTTTCAACCCTTGGCGAATTAATTGCTTTCGTATATGTCTATCTAACTATCTTACTTACTTACTTAGTCGTTCCTCTTCTACCGTGAGGTGTAGAGGTTTGGAAGAGAGAGCGCCAGACTATCCTATCGGCTGTCTTCCTCCTGGCCTGGTTCCATTCTAGTCCTCGGTCCTTCAAAGATTGTCTAATGTTGTTCTCCCAGCGGACTCTGGGTCGTCCTGGGGGTCTGGATCCCTGGCTCTTTGTTTCCCATGCTTGTCGTGGTAGCCGATCTTCTCCCATTCTGCAGACATGGCCAAACTATCTTAGTTGGGACTGTTCTACTTGGGTCTGCAGGGGCGGGGGGGGGGGGGGATTTTAGGCCTTGACGTATCGTCTGGTTGCTGACCATGTCTCTTCTTTTTACTTCAACCACCTTCCTCAGATACCTCATTTCTGAGGTTTGGATCTGGCTTTTGTGGGTTGTAGTCATTGCCCATGACTCGCATCCATATGTCAAGACTGGGACATAGGTGGAGCGGTATATAGCCATCTTCGTTTTCTTACCAACCACTCTCTTGCTGAAGAATCCTCGATTTATGGCCTGAAAAAGTCTCCCAGCTGCTGCTTTTCGAGTGGCCAACTCTTCTTTGATGCCTCCCTTTCGATCTATAATAGCTCCGAGATATTTAAAGTGGTCGACCTGCTCCAGGACCTGTTCTCCTAGCTTAATCTGATGTCTTCTTTCTTCTCGTGATATCATCATGGATTTTGTTTTAGAGCTGCTTATGACCATCCCTCTCTTCTCCAGCTCTTCCTTCCAGACTTGCAGGTTGGATTGGAGATGTGCCTCTTATTTAGCAATCAGGGCAACATCATCAGCAAATGCCAGCTCTGAAATACAGACCTGTCTCATCTTCCAGTACCCCACTGAATACTTTCTTGTTCTCTTCTTACATGCCTTGATGACATCGTCCATGAGGAGTATGAAAAGATAAGGTGACAGGATATCACCTAGTCTTACACCAGTGGTGGTCCTGAACTCTTCTGACTTATGGTTTGCTGTCCTCACATAATTTCTGCAAGACTTGTAGAAGCTCTGTATAGCATGAATCAGAGGTGCTGGAATGTTCTTCCTTGGCAAACAGTCCCAAAGTTTGCTCCAGGGGACCCTGTCAAATGCCTTTTCCAGATCTATGAAACAAAGATGGATCTCACTCTTATACTCAAGGGCCTTTTCACTCAGCTGTCTGAGTGTGAAGATTAGGTCTTGAGTACTTCGGTTAGCTCGGAATCCGCACTGGACCTCATCCAATTGTGGCTCAGCTAGGCATCGGAGTCTCTGCTCTAGGATTCTAGAGTAGATTTTATCAGGGACACTGAGAAGTGATGTGCCTCTATGGTTTCCACATTTTCGATTGTCACCCTTTTTGAAAATTGGTGTTATGATGGTAATCTTCCAGTCCTTTGGTATGGTCTTGTTGCACCACGCTGCCTGTAGGACCCTTAAGAGTAATAGGTCACCTGATGCTCCCATGTGCTTAACCATTTCTGGTGTTATACCATCATGCCCTGCTGCTTTGCCCATCTTGATTTTCTCCAGTGCTGCCTTCAGTTCTTCCACCTTTATGTCATCTTCATCACCATTTGTTTCCTCTTCTGTGCTAGTGGTTATCATTTCTGATGCTTGACCTTGCTCAACATCAAGGAGTTCTGAGAAATATTCTTTCCATCTTTCCATTACTTCCTTCGGGGCAGTAAGCAATTTGCCTTGCTTGTCCTTTATAAATTTGACAGGGCATTGTTTTTCCTTCCTCGTGTTCTTTAGGGTCTTATAGAACAATTTCTGGTTTTCTTGGCATCTTTTTCTAGCTTTTCTCCAAATTCTTCCCAGGACTTCTGTTTTGCTGCTAGCACCTTGTTCTTTGCTTCTGTTCTAAGTATCACATATTCTCTATATTTCTCTATTTGTCCTGCTGTGTTTTTAGCTCCTAAGTATTGTTTCTATGCCATTTTCTTCTTTCTTATTTTCTCTTTGACTTCCTCTGTCCACCAAGGTGTCCTCTTTCTCTTGTTTCCAAGTCGGACTTCACCACATGCATCTGCAGCAGCTGTCTTTATGATGTCCTTGAATTTAAGCCACAGGGTTTTCAAGTCATCAGGTTGTTCTTCTGTGTTTCTCACCGCTGTAGCAATAAGCCCCTGATATCTGGTCTTAATTTCTGGCTCTCTCAGCTTGTAGGTCTTAATGCTCATTTCTTCCGTTCGTTTACTTGGTTTCTTGCGTGATGCTGGGCAGTTCCTAGGTTGAGCAACTCTTTCAGTTGTTCTTTTTATTGTAAGCAGGTAGTTATCACTTCCAATCTCTGGCCTCCTCCAGACTCTAGCATCCCGGCCATATTTGAATGAGCTCCTCCTAACAATGGCATAGGCGATCACTGACTTCTCATTCTTGGTTGGTTCACACCTAGTGTATGCATGTATGCGCTTATGGGGGAACTTTGTGTTGGTAATGATCAGATTCTGCTCACTGCAGAATCTAAGGAGTCGCTTTCCATTGTCATTGAGAGTATCTTCTCCATATCTTCCGATAACCCCACCCCATCTAGCATGGTCATTTCCAACTCTGGCATTGAAATCTCCGAGCATGATAATTTCATCTAGGCAGTCATCCACTGTCCTTTGAAGCAGCTAGAAGAATTCCTCCTTGACCTCTGCTCTCTCATCCTCATTTGGCCCATACACTATGACCAGGTTGACTATGGTTTCTCCTTCTTTTAGTTTTACAACCATAATGCGCTCCGAGACAAAGTTCCATCCCTTGATACTATCTTTCTGATTTTTGGCCACAATGCAACCCACGCCCCCTTTAGGTCTTTCAGATGTGGGTACACCACCGTAGAGCAGCGTGTTGCCATCGAGATCCATGACTTCTTGTCCCTTTTTCTTTGTTTCCGTAATAGCCAGGATTTCTAGTTTTGCTTTCCTCATCTCTTCCACCAGCTCCTCTTCTTTCCCATTTATACTTCTTGTGTTCCAAGTTCCATAAGTCGTAGTCCGTAGTCCGTTCCAGTTCGTCGCCTTTAGAATCAGTCCGGTTTTCTCTCTTGTAGTTCGCGTAATCATGTTTTAAAGCAAACAGGTGATTGGCCTGTTGTGCCTTTGCATGGTGGAGGGGCTGCCTCCTTAGTAAGCCAAGCTCTTCTAGATTTGTACAAGAAGAGCTTGGCTTACTCAGCTGCTCATCTTTGGAACAATCTTCCACATGACCTGAAAAACATGCACAGTCCCTACTCATATAATCGTAGACTGTTCAAATACATTATGAGTGCGGATTATATGCCGCCCTAAGGGAATATGTTTCGAATTATTATCTAATATACTGTATGGAGGGTCTGATGATCTAGTTTTTCATTTTAATATACCTTACTTCTTAATTGTAATCAGATACTGTAAATGTATGCTTTTATACTACTTATAATGTTGCATCGCCATTGAACTAATACCTTAAGTATGTTGGAGAATGTCTGGATACCTAGCAATAAAGATTAGTAAGAGGAAGGGCAAAATGCAAGACGGGCATATATGTACGATTCTCATCTATCAGTCAATACCCTTTACCTCCCTAAGGAGCATAGGTCATAAAGCTGGATCTTGTATAGTGAAGGCGTCAACAATTCACTCCATGTGGCAGTATCTGCTTGGGACTCAAAGTTGCTCACCTGTGGGAACATTTTCCGCATGCGCTGACAACACATGAAGTCCCAGGTAATTCAGCAGATTTCCAAAATGTCACGAGTTCTTATTATATGCCACCATTATCTGATTACGTTTCAAATTATGTCTAATTTACTGTATGAATGGTTTAGATTGTGTTGTTTGTTTTTAAATTTGTTTTTTTTAAGGTATTAATGTTTGTTAATTTATTTTAATTAATAATTTTTTTTTAATTACCCCCCCCCCCCGCCCCCTAAATTTGATTATGTCTGGATGTTACAAATGTATGTTATTATTTTACCTCGATAATGTTGTATGCTTAAATAATGCTAAAAATACATGTTCTATTGAAAGGATACGGTATGTAAGATGACAGAGAGAAGAAGGGCAGAATGTAAGACGGGCCTGCGTGCCCAATTCTTAACCCTTTGAAAATAAAGTTCGTTCGTTCGTTCGGCCTCCATGCAGGCCGCCCTCCTCCTTTTTGAGCCGGGCTTGGGACCGGCCTAGGCGGAGTTCTATCTAACTATCTACCTAGTCTGATTCTGGTCTTGAGTTTGGGACGCAAAGACAGCGAGGAAAATAACTGTTTACCCCACCTCATCTTGATGAACCTATCATTGCATTCATTGCAGCAGTATCTGCTATGAAACTCAAAGCTGCTCACCTCTCGTAAAGTTGTTCGCGCGCACTGGCAAAAACACCGAGTCGCTGAGTCATTCAGTTGCAGACCGTTTGAATATTTCACGAGTTCTTATAACACACCTCTGAATATGTCTCAAATCACTAATTTACTGTATGAAGAATTCGATTTTTATCAGTCTTGTTGTTTGTTTGTTTTTTTTTTTAGTTTTTTTTTTTAGTTTTTTTTATTATAATTTTTTTTTTAAATTTATTATTATTATTATTATTTTTTTTCGTTAATTTTGTTGTTGTTTTTGTTGTAATTCTTTATTTTTTTATTTTTGTTTTCTTTATTTTAAAAACATACTTTAATTATGATGATTATTGCAAATGTAATATTACTTTTATAATGATAAATGCCTTAATAATGCTTAAAGTAAACGTGAGGATGAAAGGATGTAGTATACATGATGAGAGAGAGAGAGGAAGGGCAGAATGTCAGACGGGCCTACGTGCCCAATTCTTAACCCTTTAAAAATAAAGTTCGTTCGTTCGTTCGTTCCATTCTCATGCTGGAGATTGTTATCACATGTAAGCCCCACTATGTTCAGCGACGATTCTGTTCTTCTTAATTCTAGCAGAGAAGCCCCACCCTGATTTATCACCACGGGTTATAGACCCATCAGTGTACACAATAACATCCTCATCCTCATCAGCTGACTAATTTCCAGCTGTCACGGATTTGCCTCCCCTGCTTTGCAGTAGTCACTGTCTTTTTCTACACATTTTTCCACAACTTTTTTATTTTTTTTTTTATTTTATGTAAAACTTTTACCTCCTTTTGGCGAGGCGCGTCCCGTTCAACCTAGTCGGTTATATTAGGGCGCATGTCCAAATATAAAAGACCCTTAGTTCCGTTTCCACAACTAAATTTTTGCCAGATAAACCCATCTCTTTGGCCATATTTAAGTTAAAAGTGTAGAGATTTTGTGATTCGGCCATGCTATGCAAGGAGATTGTTTACAGGGCGACACGGAAAATGTAATTGCTACTAAACAAAATAAAATTAGCCGCTCTAAGTTCAAAATACTAGTTGACTAAAATTATAAAATACACAACACCAACAACACAAATTAGGCTTCAGCAATGAACAGTTTTTCCTCTTCCAATTATTTTTAGTTTTTTGATTTTATCAATTATTTACTTTACTCTTACAATATTTCACCTTATTTATTTATTGCAAGACGTATGAGCAGATCTATCTATACTAATAACTAACAATTATTTTTCAGTAATCTAAAATTTCTGTCAGTATTCTAGGGTAATTAACCAACGGGTTTCTTATTAAGACGAGGTCTGCAATTGTGATTTATCACAAATGCGTGTCCGAGTTCAGTCCCAAGACGAGACCACAATTGTCACGGATTGCCTCCCCTGCTTTGCAGTAGTGGTCCAACAATGACCAAAACTCAAGAGTGTCTAAATGGGTCGTCAAAGTTGTTTACCTTCGCACAGTATATATATATATATATATATACATATATATATACATATATATATATATATATATATATATATATATATATATATATATATATATATATATATATATATATATATATATATATATATATATATATATATATATATATATATATATATATATATATATATATATATATAATATATATATATATATATATATATATATATATATATATATATATATATATATATATATATATATATATATATACTGTTCAAAAAAAGAAACGCAACATTTTTGGTGTTACTTTTATAAAAGATATTCGCTGATTGGACATCAGTCAACCTATCGACTGTGTCCACCTGGTCATTAACTTCTCGTGGTTACCTGAATTGTACTCACCTCATGATTCGTGAGGTCACGAAAGAGGTCAAGGTCAAAACAACATTTTTGACAATAACTCGTGACAGGTTCATGAGAATCCCGTGAAACTTACTGAACACAAAACTCTCTGACCATATTATTGAATGCCTATAAAAGATTGACGTTCCTCGAATAAATTCAGTTGAAAATTCAATGCGCAAGCATGGATTTGAGACTTTAGCTGCAGTAGCATAGGTTTGGATTTACTTGTCCTTTCTACTCGGATTTCTCGTGCTGATTTTTGTGCGAGTGTGTGTGTTTTCTTTCCTAGTGGATATTGGTTTAGACAAATAACAATCCAACATGGAAATTCCAGAAATTACTCTAAATATGGATGAGGCTTTTGAGGGTGGTTTACTCCACAGACCTGGTACGCTGGTGTTAACAACCTCCGGTCCACAGGCAGCAAGGGCGTCGTACTCTTTTATTTCAAGTATTTTGACTGGACCAGCAGGAGTTGGCCCAAGAGGCATCGCAGCCCTTTATCGCTTTGCTGACCCCTTAAAGTGGTACGCGACTTTAACCACTTCGGCGCATATCACCCACTATAAGAATTTACATGGCAAAAAGTTCGAGTGGGACAACCCAAAAATGTCCATCATCATTGAACACCAAGAAAAGGAGAAAGCAAAGGGTGTGTTGAACTGGCTACCCCCAACGATTAAAAAAGAAGCAGTACTTTCAATCGTTGCCTCTATCACGGGGGATAAAGAGGCCGCGGCCTTTCAAATTCAAAATGCGTCAGATAAGTGGGCTTTTCTGTATAACCCAACAAGAGACATTCCCCATTATATAAACATGAAATTACAATCACAAGGCCAGGAGAAAAACCTGAAAGTCTTCGTCACTATCCCAGGTCGACGCACACCATGTGCGATGTGTGGACAAGATAATCACTGGGTTAACCAATGCCCCCGGAAAAAAACCCAGGTAGCGACTCTCAATGCAGCTCCGGTCAAGGAACAAACTACAGAACAGGTACAACCTGTACCACCGACACAGGAGACCCAAACAACCATCCTGCCAGTTGTCAACAACTCTTCAGAAAACATAAATAACGTTATGTTGTCAGAATCGGATTCTGAAAGCAATACCAATGACAGGTTCACATTATTTGTCAACAAGAGAAAACAAAACAAAAAGAAAACTACACAGACGAAAATCAGGAGAACAACACAGCCATCTCCTCAACCCACGCCAGGGACCAGCATAAGTCACCCCAGCATACAGAAAGAAAAGAATAGTTCAAGTGATTCGGCTCCAGACACGCCTTTCAAGCATTACACCTCCCCTCCCTGGGCTACCCTCACAGCTGAAGAAGGTTACTACGACCCAAATTGTGATGAAACTGCCTTAAGGATGGATGACAACGAAAACGCACTTATACAAACTCAGACTTTTTGAAACATACAAAATGAACTCCCACTTAAGAACGTGGTGTGGTAAAGGGACGATGCGAACGGACAGAAAGGGAACTCGTGAATATTTAAAAACATTACTGATCTATCTTTATACATTCACAATTCCCTCTTGGGCACACTCAAGTTGTGTAGATATAAGTATGAATAGATACATAGTTAAATATATAAGCACAGGTGTATATGCAAGTGTCTGTATGGATTTCATGAAGGTAATGTTTGTTTTTCATACCCTTATAACTTCGAAACTGTGTATTATACTATGTACTAGAGAATTCGGTTTAAATAAACACAACAAAATTAATTCTTCCCAACAATGACAAGCATTCTAACCGTTATGACCCTCAATGTGAGAGGTCTCGCAAATAAGACAGATAAAATTGTAGCCCTAATACAAACATACAAACCAGACTTTGTTTTTCTACAAGAAACCCTTGTAAATGATGAATCACGTGCAAACCGCATCACAACAATCCTAGGTTTACGAGATACACATTTTAGCCTAGGAACATCACACACAGGAGTAGCTATCTTACAGACTTCAGATCAATGGGAAATAACACATAAAAATAAAGATAGAGAAGGTAGATTTGCAATAATACAAATAAGAAATTCAAACGATCACACAGATACACACACATTAATAAACGTTTATGCCCCAGCAGTCAGGACACGACAATTTCACTTCTACCAAACACTATCTGATACGGTAACTCAACATTATAAAGGAAATCGAGTCATAATAGGAGGAGATTTTAACATAGTATTACATGAAATGGATAGAGTAGGAGCGAAAATACAGTCAAGGAACAAAGAAAGAAAGTCAGAACATAAACAAATAGACATACTACAAGACATCTTAGAGGAACTCGACTTATCAGACGCATACAGGAAAAAATACCCAAAAGGAACAGAAACAACATACACAGATAGAACACGCCCCTTTGGAAGTTCTTCGAGGCTGGACAGATTTTATATACATAGTAGTTATACCATTAATAAAATAAGAAATATAAATCATACTACCAACTTTTCGGATCACAAAGCAGTCCTTCTAACGGTCAACGGAAAAGAACATATAAACCTTACGAAAAGATCTCCCCACTGGAAGTTTAACAATTCACTATTACAAAATGAATTTTATGTTAAAACTGTGGCAAAACTCATTCAAGACTACGACAGTAATGTACCAACAGAAAACATAACACAATACTGGGATTTGCTAAAAGGAACAATCAAAGAAGTAACACAGTCTATTGCAACGTTCATACAAAAAAGTATTAAAAAACAAAAACAGATGCTAGAAAAAGCACTTTTTTCTAACTGAAAAGTTAGACAGTAAAAACGCCCCCACAAATTTTTTCACTACAAGAAGAAATAACAAAGTATGACCAATACACATTTAACGGGGCTCAAGTAAGAACCAGACCATACGTCCCAATACAAGAGACACCGAGTAAACAATTTCTAGCAGTAGAACAAAATATACAAAAAAGCAGACAAATACACAAAATTGCTGATAAAGAAAACAAAGAATTAACAACCACCCCGGAAATAACCCAAGCCTTTCACGAGTTTTATTCGCAATTATACACTCAGGACCCTATACAGTCACCAACAGAACAATTCTCCCCAGCCTACAGCTCACGGTTGAATGACTACGAGAAAAACATTATGGATGAGCCTCTTACAACAAACAACCTACAGTCCGCCTTAAACACACTACAAAAACAAAAAACCCCTGGTCCTGACGGTCTATCAGTGGAATTCTACTTGAAATTTTTTCACCTACTCGGACCTCTCCTTTTAAAAACACTTCACGAAGCTTTTAAGAAAAGTTTAAAAGAACTAACCCCGCTAGTTTAAACCAGATACAATAAATTTCTTGCCCTACATAACATAAAATCCATCAGGACACAAAGTAAGTACACGCATTGACAAGAAATCCATAGATCAAGAAAAAGCCTTTGATAGGGTTTCACATGCCTTCTTGCACAAAATTTTACAAGAAAATTAAATTTTCGGCCAGTATTTCAGATCTTGGATAAAAATCAATATAGCACCAAGCACCGGAAAGCAGATTGGCTGATAAATCACAATTATATCTTGAAACAAACAATTTCCTCTCACTCGATCAGTCAGACAAGGTTTGCCCCAATGTCCACCTTTACTATATGTACTTGTGTTGGAACCTTTATTAGTAGAGCAAATCAGGAAAAATACAAGTATTAAAAGGCGTCCATGTGCCAGGTAATACCAGTGAATAGAAAGATACAAACTAATATAGCATACGCGGATGACACAATCTTCTTCCCATCAGGCAGATTATCAATCAAAAACATTGTAGATACGTTCGGTAAATTTAGCATAACTAGCGGATCAAAAAACAACATTAAAAAAATACAAATAATGGGCATAGGACATTTGGACTAACAAAACAAGACTTTCCCCTACAGCGTAACACAAACTAACAACATGAAAAGTATATGGAGTAAATTTTCAATGTCTATACCATATAAAACAAACAAAGAAATGTGGAAAAACGAAAATCTTTAAAAACTGAAAAGAAATTAGAATGTTACAAATATAAAAACGCTACAATATTCGGTAGGGGCATCATAGTAAACACATATGTTTATTCCACCAAGCTACTATATATCCAATATTTTTAACCCTCCAAAAAGAACTCTAATAAAAATAAATTCTTTAATCAGACATTTCATTTTTCCGTCACACAATACATTAACATAAAACATAAAACATTAATACAGAACAAAGCCAAGAGGAGGAATATCCCTACAAAAGATATATCCAACACAAAATTCACAGATGATGAGAATTCAAATTTATAAGTTAGTCTCATAATAAAATGACACCACAGCTGGATATAACCTTTTAGCCACATCTTACTATGCTTGGACTAATACCATTAGCAAGAATTATGTAAATTTATACACAATACAGCACCCGCTCCATTCCGGACGTCGTTACCCTAAATTTCATACTCAAAAACATAATCGTCGCCGTCGCAAATGCATACAAGTGAAAAGAAAAAACAATTACACCGAACAACTAAAGAGATATATCAAGATTTTAGTGTTTAAGCAACAGGAACCATCCGCTGTTTACCAAAGAATAAAAAGAGGATTATACATATAGGTAGTATCATAAAACTCGCAGGTTATTTGAGAGATTTTCAGTTACATAAAACGAGCACATCACCCAAGGGTAAAAAAGTAAATAACTTATAGATTATTATTTAAATTCAACACCAATCATGTATATAGAAAAGAAAAAAATCACAGTAGAATAAAAATGTAAACTCTGTAGATTAAACTTCATGGAGACAGAGAGGAACACATTTTCTTTTATTGCAGACACAGTGGAGCACAAACTGTGAACACTTAGTTGTCAATTTAACAGATATTACAAAAGTATGCAACAACAGAAGTAGATATGTATAAAGCACTTATTGCTCTGCATCCTTCCAAGGATGACTCCACACATTGAATTACATTTACATTAACATTTCTAGCAGAATATAGACAATCTGGCATGGATGTGAAAAATAAAGCCCTCTACAAGCAAAGGGTCTTTAATGCAAAACCTGTTTATATTATCATATTTTTCAGCCCCAGAAAACAAAGCATTTAATATTTTTAAGCTGACGTAATCTTCAAAAAAAAAAGACAAACACTATAACTTTTTTTGCCATATACTGCAATTGTATTTTAAATTGGGAAATGTATAAGTAGTGTACGTGTTAAAAAAAACGGAAAGTAATTTCAACCCAGTTATAGAATTGACTGTACATTATGTTAAAAATTGATAGCCATTTTTAGGGCTTTATGGGTGAAGATTTCCAATGTGTTTGTGAGCGAGTTTTTATATGGAAACTTTCTTTTAAGTGGGGCCAGTGAGTGCGAGTACGAGTGAGTGGTTATATGTACTATAAAAATGTACTGGGTTTTTTAGTTTTAATCGAAAAAGAAATATAAATTAAGAATAAAACAGAACGAATGTATGTATGTGTGTGTACGTATATATCGGTATATAGGTGCAGATTCCAGGCTTCTTCTCTTCGTCAGTTTCCTTCTTAAATGCTTTGGCTCTTTTCGGAGTGTCTAATCAGTAGTTTCAAGTGTACATGTAAAATACAAGGAACTAAATAGGATTTTACTTAGCTCTAAACCAATTCAAATTTTCTTTCTTCTTTAAAATTAAATCAACTTTTTTTATTCCACTTTACTCTTTAAGCCTATATAAAATCTATATTACTTAATATCTTAATTTGTTTTTCTAAGTATTTGTTTTTTTTTCAGATTATTCTTTTATTTTTTATTACTTGTAACTTGTGTAAGTACATAATGGAAGTGTGAGTGCACACGAGTGTTTCATATGTAACAAGCCAATGCTTTTGTTTTTT
>JAMPIV010011950.1:50000-105000 GCA_024509875.1 Oreohelix idahoensis
AACCTGGTCGCTAGCGCAACGTGTTAACCATTACACCAGCGCGGCTCCCACTCCCTGGTTATAAGCAGTATGTCCTGTCGGCCGGAGTAACGGTGATGTACCAAGCTTTTGACACGGGGTTGTAGTCAAACTGAGTTGCCGATCACTGGCTTAAGGTAGGTGCACATTTATGGACAGAAATATGGTGATTGTATTTTCTTGATTAACTATCTATGTTATAGTCTATAATATTGATAATTAATATTAGTAATTGGTCGAGAGATTGTATGTGTTTTTAATGAGCACGATTGTGTCTGGCTTTCATGAACTCGGTTCTGTCGCTATTTTCATGACAAATCTTTCTCCCTTGCTAACAGTGGGGCGTGTGCTCAAGCTTATTACAGCAAACTTCTCTCACCAAATATTTGTTCTCCTCATAATTATAACTTGTCCTAGCAAATGTTTGCCCTCCCCCCTCCTCTTTTATTGTAACTTGTCTTAGCAATTGTTCCCCCCATACTTGTCTTAGTGAATATTTTGACGTCATATTTGTTCCCTTTTGAAATAAGCAGCTCGTGAGATAATCAGTTGCTTCTAGCAAAGTTCCTTACCTTTCAAACGGTAGGGCTATGTTAATTCATGGCGCCCTTCCTTGGGTCCTAATTCTATGCCTACGTCTGAACTAGCGGCGAGTGGAAGACGGGTCACAGCTCTTGCTTCTCGAGGTTAAGTTATCGGGTTCGAAACCCAATAGCGTCGTTCTCCAATCTACCCAGTTGTAAAATATAGATGCCTGACTCTGCTCTTGTGCCAGGGAAGGCAAAAGCACCGATAAATGGTACCGGTCACACCACCCGACTATACTTAGTATACTGAAGACTCTATCACTTCACTTCCATAAGGCAGTATCTGCAATGTGACTATCTTTACACTATAATAGATCTACCTGGATGCAACATTCACTTGCTTGATGTGAAGTTTTCATACCTTTCCATAATTTATACGTCCTGATGTTCATTTACTAAGTATAAAGTAGTATATAAGAGTAATAAGTGAGCAAGTGAAGTAATGAGTGAAGGAGGAGGCAGATTAAGAAAAAAAGATATAATGAATATGAAATAATATGATTTTGAAATAATGAGAGAGGAAAACAAACGAAGAATGAGAATGAAGAAACAACAGCGAGAAGGCCAGAAAATAATCAATTTGACCATATATATATATATACACACACACAGGTGCATCATCATCACACATTTGTTACCGATAACAATGTAATAAGACCCGTATAGTTCTCAGGGGTCTCTGGTGAGGAAAAGTACACAAAGAGGACTACTACACCATCAGGCATATCGTATAAGGCGACGTATATGAGATTGGACATGAAGCTGGCAACCTTACTACGTAAAACAGATTGCTACAGAAACAACTTGTGCAATAGCACGTGACGCTTAGTGCACGTTTTCTGAAAGGGGATCAGCTTCATAAGGAGCGACAAGGAAAATAATGCTAGTGATGACAGTGTAATAGATTGGTTTGGTTTGGTTTGATTTGGTTTAGTTTTAAGAATTACCTTCATTGCACACGGACAACTCCATCAGTGCTCCGATCTCCTCACTTAGATCACACAAGGAGGATCTCAACACAGTGCATGAACTTCGTAGCACCAGCGAGAATCCCAATGTGTGTAAATAGGAACGAAACATTCTATAAATATTTTTGTGGTGGGTAGGTTTCTAATTTTTTTTAAATTTTGTCAGGGCAGCTGCCTTAAAGATAATAGATATTAATACGATACAATTTGTCAAGAAAGGTGTCATTTGAAATGATTACCAAAGAAAAAAAAAGAAAAACCCAAGCATCTATCTTGCTAAGACTTTCCAAAATGGTTCCATTACCGTATTGATTTCCAAATTCTGTGGTTCCGAACAGCAGTATCGGTTTACAGCACCCTTTCTTGCTCCACTAAAGAGTATCGATTTGCTTTATCTGTTTCACGGCAAGAGATTACAGACTGGAAGACCTCGCTGTCCTGAGCTTAAACTACAGCACGGGAAAGGTGCGTGGTCAGAAAAGAATGATAAACAATGATTTAAAAGAGCAGACGTGAAGACGTATCGTAACAATAAGAATGTGCCAGGTATGAACCGTTCCTTTGGTGAAGGCTATCTGCATGGAGACCAGCTGTGGTGGTGGCTACATGCTATATAGACAGCAACTAGGAAAATAAATACGATGCAAATGAAACGTCCCTGCGTCGTGAAGCTAGCTCGGTACTTTTTCATGAAAAATAGGGAAATGGCACGCATTGCATTGTGCTTTGAGTGATGGTTATCTTGAACACGATTTAGAATTGTTATTGTTAATCAGAATCGACTTCACTGCACTCCTGGCAAACCTTTAGGTGCCTAGTCTCCCTCAGCAATTGTCGAAGAATATGAATGCTAATTTTTCCTATAGCACGCTGGTTGTTGTAGCAAAGTTTAGTTTTGCTGGAGAGGTTATGATGGTAAAAGATAATGAATGTTGTTATGTATGTGTTAACCGTGTGAGGTCAAGCTATGTAAGACCTTGAGTCTAATAGATGATGTTGATGAGTTCTCAAGGGACCTAACGCTACCTCTCTAGATCTCACACGGTGCTGTATGTTATTTCTAATGTGTGGTGTTTGATGTGGCTAGTGTCTAGGGTATGCAATGAAATGATGGTACATCAAAACAACACAATATAACTCACTATAAGGAACTTAATAAGTCTGTGGTTTAAGTTTGAATTTAGAATATTTTTTTGTACAATTTTATTGTGCCTGTCCTTCTCTTTCTTTGGACAGGTCTTTAAAACTGAAGAAAATATATGTTACACTAAGAGTGAACTAAAAACAAGGACTCTGGGTCCAACAATAATAATATTAATATTAAAATATTCCTTCAGGTGTTTTCACAGACTATTATTTACTAAGTATTGATGTGAGTCAGTTATTGGATGAGCTGTGGTTGACATCATCCCCCTGAGAGTTATAGTTAATTGGTAGGGAATCAATTTTACTCCCGATAAATTGTCAGAGTGCCCAGACTGTGGCACATCACCTTTATTTTCCCACGTGAAGATTCAACTCGATGATATGTCTCTGCAAAGAACTGCTGCTCTCAGAGATTCACTTGATAATAATATACAGAATACGCTGTACTGGAGACGTTACTGTCTTCTATAGTACTTCAGGTTTCCTGTCATCGGCTGGTAACAGGAAATAAAACCCTGCAACATAAAAGACACCCTGGCCTTTTCATATCTGGTGTATATTTCACTTAACTCTCTACATGATATGATTTTGGGGTCAGCCTTGTGTGCAAACAAAGTGCACCAGTCTCTAAATTATATGAACTCATATCCGACAATGACTACACGTTAGGTCCATATGGCAGATACGCCACTGTCATTTTTCCATAGTTCTCTTCAACACAATTTAATGGGAGTATGAACATCTTCTTCTATATGATTTTTCTTCTATTTCTCTTTATATATATATATATATATATATATATATATATATATATATATATATATATATATATATCTATATATATATATATATATATATATATATATATATATATATATATATATATATATATATATATATATATATATATATATATATATATATATATAAACGCTCTAGGCATTTTAATAAGTGTTCCTCGAACACTGAGGCTTGCTATTCTATCTTGGTCTTACAATAATTGTCAATTACAACAATGCAATATTCAAACATAAATCAAATGAGAATACCCAAACTGTCTCTTTAGGCATGTCATACACTTTCCCCATTTGGCAGTATCAAACTTTTGCCTTTTCAAATAATACATAATAATAATTCAATTCCTCTTACCACAATTCAATGAAATAAAACACAGGTACGATGACTGGCACACATTCAGTTCTGCCGCTGGCTAGACTGTGACTATTTTTTATTTTATTAGTTTTAGTTTTAACAACAAAGTCACACTTCTATTCTCAACGTCCTGAGTCTGGAAATGATTCTATACAAATGGCGACAAGCCTTGGGAGCTTGGGATATTATAAAAGAGGCTGGCCAATGAAAGCCAGCGTTTCCCCCGTTTTGAATTGAAATTTAAAAAAACCAAACTCCAAACTAACTGCGTGTTTCACAGTCTGTTAGTAATTCTGTCTTGGATATCATTCTACAAATATACTTAGTTTGGACCACCCAATAATATCTCTCCTATCCTCCTATTACTAACCAATCAAATTTCACTTTCCCCTCTCATGCCTCTTTTTCAAAACCGCGTCCCAAAAATGTTATGAATAGTGAATGCAAACATGAGGGTCTGTTCGTCAGTCCGTTCGTGAACATCTAGTATTATGTCAATATCTTGATTATTACATGGAGGATTTTGTATATTAAAACATATTATTGCTCAGGAGAAGCTATGCTATTAAACTAACTAAATTTTATGGCCATGGTCCCTGTAATTATGATTTCCATATATTTTCCATATTAGTTGTCAATTTCTACTTTTCTATAAATACTCCATCTTTTCCCCTCTCTCTCGTTGTTCAAACTGAAACCACTAGTCCGTTACGTCATAAAATGTACTACTTGACAGGCAATGCGCTGTCTGTGTGTGTATACATTTCCACTGTATGACTATAGAACGAACAAATATTGGCCTTACATAGATTTTTGCTTCAAACATGTTATGCGGAAAAGGGTTACGTCTTGATTTGTTTCAAACATGTTCTATTTAATTTTACCCTACGTTATCACAACCCGACGCGTTCGCTGCCAATTTGTGTTTCAAACCAACGCGTGACAGTGTATCATTTTTCTGTCGCTCCTCTCTCACTCCTTCTAGACGAATAAGCCTTTCGTCTCAAAATGTTATAAATAGTTTTTCACGGACATTAGAAACGATAGTACTATTTACTCTACAATACTGTCTGCTAAAATCAACACGATGGTGGCGTGGGTGAAGAAGAAGCGTCACCACTCCACTATTTTTATTTCTACATTAATTTGACTTTATAAATACTACAAATTTTATCGGTGTATCAATGTAAATCACCATACATCTCCCCACTTAAGAACATGCTTCTGATGCAAGTTCAAGAACAGAGATACACATAGATCAAATTTGCTCCTTAGGCCTTGTGAATACTCTGCTTTTCGTCAAAAGGATGCCTACTCAAGAAATACGCACCCAAGTTTTGTGAACCAGGAATGTATTCAATAGTAAATGAATAAGGTTGGATGAGCAACGACCACCTTAATAACCGAGCATTTTCATGCTTGGCCTGTGACAAAAATACGAGGGGCTGATGATCCGTTTGGACCACAAATGGCCTACCATAGAGATAGATCTGGAACTTTTTTATAGCCCAGATCAAAGCTAAACATTCTTTTTCGCTTATTGAATAGTTTTGTTCCGCTTTGTTCAACTTGCGGCTGGCATAAGCGACTGGGTTCAGTTCCCCATTTGGTGAAGAGGACCTTTGTAACAAAGTGGCCCTTAAGCCCACATTGCTTGCGTCCGTTCTTACCACGAATTCCTGAGTCAAATCAGGCAATTTTAAAATAGGCTTGCTAGTGAGTTTTTCCTTTAACTCTTGATATGCCAATTCACACTGTGCTGACCAAATAATTCTATTAGGTTGGCCCTTGCGAGTTAAGTCCGTCAGAGGAGCACATATAGAGTTAAAATTCTTTATGTATTTTTGATAAAATCCACACAACGACACAAAAGATCGCACATCTTTCTTTGTCTGTGGTCTTGGTGCTCTCTGCAGTTTCTCAAGGTTCTTGGGGTCAGGGGGTCATGTTACCCTGATATACAGTATGTCCCAAGAATTCCAACTCTTTACATCCAATACAACATTTTGTTGGTCTAGCAGTCAAGTTAGCCTCTCTGAGTCTATCAAACAACATAGTCAAAGAGTTAACGTGTTCCTCAAACGTTTCAGTAGCGATGAGGATATCATCCATAAAATTAGTGATGCATGGATTATTCAGTGGATCCAACAATTTTCGCATCATCCTAGAAAACACACTCGGAGTATTTTTCAACCTAAACGGTAACATGTTGAACTCATAATGTCCTTCCGATGTGCTAAAGGCTAAATAAGGTCGAACCTCAGGCTTCACTGGGATTTGATAATAGCCTTTGCTAAGATCAACCTTAGAAAAATATTTGGCCTTGTTCAGCCTGGCAAACAGCTGATTTGTATCAGGTAATGGATCCACCTGACCTTCTGTGACAGCATTCAGTTTCCTGTAATCTATGCACAGTCTATGTTCCCCAGATGGTTTTCTCAACAAAACCACACTAGAACTATAAGGAGATTCACTGTGAGAAATAATCCCTTCTTTCAACAAATACTCTATCTCCTCTTTCAATGCTTTTTCCTTAGCGAAAGGAATAGAATAAGCTCGCATACAGATTGGTGTTGGGTTTATTAACTTCATATCATATTCCAACAAATTGGTGTGCCCCAGTTTGTCCGTTAACACATCCGTATGATCATCCAGAACCTTTTGAACCCGCTCCCTCTGATTTTTCGTCAAGTGTTTACTGACTTTTACCTGTGCAGCTGTCTCACGGGGGTTATGGGGTATTCGTGCGAGGCGAGTGGTTCATTTTTCATCTCCGTTGCGATAGACAAGGTCAGTAAGCGTGTTCCTTCATGGATTTGCCTGTCCAGATACTTCTCTAGAAGGTTCACATAATAGATTTTCTCTTTCCCCTTCTTATCTATCTTATAGTTGGTTCTAGACACCTTCTCTAGAACTGTATATGGACCTTGCCATCCAATTTGCAACTTGTTACTGCTGCCCGGTAGTAGAAGAAGCACCTTCTCTCCCACAGCTAGCTCTCTATCCTTCGCTTTCTTATTATAATAAGCAGCATGTTTCTTCCTGGCTTGTCTCAAATTATCATTAGCCAGTTTCTATCCAGTTTTAAGACGAGTGGTCAGCTCGTTCACATATTGATATGATGAGGTAACAGTCTCTTCTGCCTTCTCATCTGTCCACGTCCTCAATAAGGTTACATATGGACCTTTAATTTTGCTGACTTATTTTTCATGGCACCTGTAGGGTCCCTGACATTGGAAGCCTTATACTGAGGACTTTTCTTCCTTTTATCATCACTCACAAATCGTCCACTACCAATTCGTTTCCTGGGGTTTTCTCCCCACTTTAATTTCCTTGTGAGAGATCTTCTCTCTCTTTTATCTTCTTCCAGTTCACATAATTCCGACCGAGGGATTGTCGGCTTATTCTGAGGTAGAATCACTCTTTGTACTCGCCGCATAGTGGCCATTTTAACCAATTCAATTGAAGACTGGGTGTGAAAAGGGGGTTCCCATTCCACTATGTCTACTTTATTATATTTATTTTTCTCCTTATGTTCAGGCCTAAGTTTGCCCCGTGGCGTTTCTAGGTCCTGATTATTATTTTCCCCACTTGTGGGTGTTCCCTCATGAAATATGCCGCAGGCTTCTACAAAATTTTCAATGTCTATCATTACATCTGGCCAATAATATTTTTGAGAAACCTCTTGGCAGATGGTACCTACTTTCTCGTGGTCCCCATCTTTTCCAACATGTAAACTCCTTATTACGTCTGCCCTAAACATCTTGGGAAGTACCAGTTGTCCGTGACCATTTGAACGAGTTCCGGTCTTCCTATATAAGAGTTTATTCTTCATATAGTAATCTCCTTTGCTTGGAGGTGTGTGACATTTTGGCAACTTTTTAAAACATGGCTTGAGGGATCTGTCCTCTGCCTGTGCCTTCCTCATCTCCTCTGGATGAGTATTTATAGGATTATCCTACTCCTTCTTTGACTGATCTGGTCTGCACTGTTGCCACAATCACAGATCTCTTGGGATTCCCCAAGAAGACATATCTACACCCCAGTATCAGAGGGTAGATTGGTTCATCTATCACTGCTGCTCTGATTACTCCTTCCACATAGCGAGTTTTCACAGTTATCCTTGCGATGGGAAGTGTCATGAGTGGTATGTCCTTAGTCGCCCCTTGTATCTCCACTGTTTCTGTGGTATACTGACCTGGGTTCACTAGGCTAGAACTCACGGCAGAATCAAAATCTAGACCTGTATCATAAAGGCACCTCACGGTGACCCCGTTTCATACAACATCCTCACACACTGGGGGGGGGGGGGTGTGTGATAAGGTTCCTGCTGTTCAGCGGGTTTGTCCTTTAATCCCTTGTTCCCCGTTTTCATAGCAGCGAAGGTAGAAGGTTTCCTTTTACAAACGTTGGTGTTATGAGTGTCCCTCTTGCACCATTTACACCATAACTTTCCTTGGTGGAAGGGTTTTCTTTCATCATATTTTCGGTCATTGAACTTTGGGTTTCTATCTCGATAATCATTTCGTGGGCTATCAAAGTTTGGCTTACCTTTGTTACCCTGATCTTTGTTATCCAATTTATTATAGTTTTATGGGGCCTTATAGTTATCTACATGCTTCTTTTTTGTGCCAGCTACCTCTGCCTGGGCTGCCTGATACCTCTCAGCGACATTAAGTACCTCACCCAACCTCTCTGCACCTTGTTCCATGAGAAACTTTCTCAGGTCTGGAGCTGTGATGTGGCACTGTAATTCTGACTTTCAACCGGCCCGATCCTGTTCTTTTATTTTGAATTTTCACCAGTTTTATTTTCTTCTGATCACGCGATTTTCCGTTGTTTACGGAAATCGCTATTTTCGGGCACGCTTTTTCACTATTTTATTTCTTCTCATTTGAATATATATCGTGTTTGGTATTTTTTTTGAGTAGATAAATTAAATGGGTTCGTTTATGATGGTAGGTTTATTTTATTCTAGCATCAGTTTACTTTCTTCTGATTTTTCGCGATTCCCGTAAAGTTCGTGGTTTACGGAAATAATCGCCATTTCCGGCACGCGATATGACGAGGCCGGAAACACGCGGCCGGAAGCACGCGGGGGTTTGCGTGGGCTGATAGTATTAATTTTTCTAGCGCTCCCATTGGTCCGCGATTTGCGTAGGAAGGGAAATCCGCGTGGGCGGTTGCTCTTGTATATAAGGAGAGAGGAAACTGCGGGCAATTTGTCTCTATGAAAAATAAGTGCCAGCCGTCAGACTACGTAATTTATCGTTCTCCACTGTGGGAAAAACCAGCGATGAATTGGTATGTAAGATTTTATCGTATTATCGTTTTATTCATTAGAGGGTTCTTTGAGAAATTCGCCCTTAGGTAAAGATTAACTTTTCAGTTTTAAAATAAACGATAGCGCCATTAATTACTATTTTTGAAGAACGACGTAATGCAACAGTGTGCTTATTCTTTCTATGATTTTGGCAATAGATAGGAGTGTGTGAAGTTGTGAGAAACACGTGTGCCATATTTGTAGGATGTTATGTAAAACCACCATTTATTCCTATATATTTTCTAATGTAAATTTATGGGGAAATCCCTGGTGTGTTCGTTAATTTTTCTGAGCCTTAAAAATGTGAGAAATATTGTCAGAGGGTTCAGATTTACGTTGTAAATGAATTATACTGCTTAGGGGAGGAAACTATTCCTATAGCGAGATTTAATTTTGGAGCAAGCCGGGAACCTCATGTGTTAATGGGGGAAAGTAGGCCCGGAATTTAGGACAAAGGAATTCCCTAGTTGAAATGTTTTGAAACACGTGGGTATTCACGGCATGTAACATGTCAGACGGGTCTGGGCTATTGTTTATTTTACCTGGCAGATTTCAGTAGAAGGAGGGGGGTGATTTTAGAGGCCACGTGGGATAGTGGTATTTTATGTATTGTTGTGAAGAACGAGAGAAAGGGGAGAAGAAGTGAGAATGAAGAGACACGTGTATAGAATTATTTTATGTATCGTATATGTTAGAGATAAGCGATTTTAGAGTGGGTGTACATGAGTCGCTGTTTCTTTTAATTTCAGCGAGTCACGGCGGAAACAGTGGGGAGCATAATTTTGTCAAATAAAATTATCCACGGCAAAAGACATATCTCAGGGTCAGTGTACTCGAGTATCGTCAGGAGCAAAAGAAAATTACCCTATGGTCTCTGGCAGTGAAGTCCCTATGCTTCAGCTGGACCAAGGTTTAATTATCATACAGCCGAGAGCATCGCTATTATAGTCTCTAGCAACGGCAGGTGGCCGGGAGACTAGTTTCATTTTGTACAGCCTGAAATCAAGGCTGTGGTTTTTTTCCTCTAACTCCGGGGTGGGTTAAAAGAGGGAAGCTATTCAGCAGCAGAGAAGTTTTTGCCTACAGTTAATCAAGTCCCTCATGCTTGATATCCGAACATCGTCATCACCAAAATCAGGAACAGGTGACAGGGTTACCATACCTAGGTCCTGATAGAAATCAAGAGAAGAGCGTAACGGAGATGCCGCATCATCAGCCCTCGAGTGTTAGAGAGACACTGAGATCAAGAGAGAAAGATAGAGAAGGAGGGAGAAAATAGACAGGACCAGTAGGGTCTGTTCAGTATCCATTGGACGGATAGACACTGAGTCTGCGTTCGAAAAACCAAGTCTATTATATGTAGCATTTCTTGTGGTGTAGTTATCGGCGCCTATCGCCTAACTAGTAGATAGCTGTGTAGCCGTTCGTTGAGGAAGAGTCACCAGGACTAAGACAGAAATTTATTAGTGTTAGAGAGTGGAGGCTAAAAGTTGACAGCCCCACCAAAGTAGATTTGGTTTAAATCACTAACCATTTTTATTGTTCCTCAGCAGGGTGACGGGAAGAGTGAATGTGATTTGGGGTTTTTTTTGTTGAGTGTCTCTCAATTTAATTGTTACCTTGGTTTTTCCAGGCCGTGCAACAGTGCACGCTATTGACTGACTTGATGATGTATGATGCCATTTTATGTTTTCTTGTATGTAAATAAATATATACATATATTATTTACTGGATCAGCTTCTATTCTTTACTATACTTACTCTATGTTGTCTGTATAGTGGTGTTTGTGGTCGTAATTATACACCTTATCTCCTTGTGTTTCAAGGCAGTCAGAGGTGGGGAGACTATAGCCATTTTTTTTAGTCACGAAGCGGCAGGGGGAGATTCAAATCCTGGGTCTATCTCTTGAGCCAATAGTCTCACCTGTCCACAGGCATGTTATTTTCCATCTAAATTCTATCTTCTCAGACTTTCTCATACTAGGGTCTTGCTTTCATTCAGGCACACTCTATAAAATTAAAACCACTTCGTGACAAGTGGGCGGCAATCGTCCGGTGGATCATTCTGTTGAGATCAATTCTGTGATCTACATTCATAGATTGTCTCTATAGAAAGTTTCTGAGAATAGATTTTCTTTAAATATCCCCTAGACTTGAGCTACTAGAACTGATCCAGTATAAGTTTTTCCACAGGTTGCAGTCTAGTAGATTTTTGTGGTATTTTTGATTTATATGACTAAGAGGTAATTGATGGCATACCGACATATTTTTCTTTAACAGGAAGGTAATTTAGTTTTTGGTAGCTTCTTAACAAAATTTTTTTCTCAGGTTATTGTTCAGACTTGACGCTAGTCTGAGTTCGGGTTTTGGAACAGCGGTTAAAGAGGGAGTATTATATATTACGTAACAGGTAGTTCCTTCCTTTTGTTCTCCTTTCTGTCAGTTGTGAACTTACAGCAGTTTACAGGTAAGATGGCGGATATGGCCAAGTTACGAGCTGCCTGGCGTGAATCTGCTCAGGATATGGGAATGGATAAGGAGGAGACTAAGGCCTACCTGATAAGGGAAACTGATAGGCATATTCAGCGAGAGAAAGAGAAGGAGGACAGGGCAGCCGCCGCAGAAATTGAGGAAGGCAAAGGGCAGCCGCCGCAGAAGCAGCAAAAGAGGAAAGGATAGCCGCCGCAGAAGCAGCAAAAGAGGAAAGGATAGCCGCCGCAAAAGCAGCGGAGAGACAGGCCGAGATGGAACTTCGGAAATTGGAAGCCCAGGAGAAGGCAGCAGAGAGACAAGCAGCAGAGAAGGCAGCAGAGAGACAGCATGAACTTGCCCTGCGTTCTCTGGAACTGCAGTACCGAGCTTCGGGAGGCAGTTCGGCTAATGGAGATTCACCCGGAGCAGGAGCGACAGACACCTCAGGAAACGGAGGACCCCGGATGGCCGCCATGAGCTTCCCATTTGACTCGTTCCCTAATGGGAATGAAAAGATTGACGTGTTTTTAGAAAAATTCAAAGAATGGCAAAGGCATACGGGTTGGATGAGAGTCTTTGGTGCCTAAAATTATCGCAGTCGCTCAAAGGTCATGCGTATGAAGTCTACAACAAGATGCTCCTAGATGACCAGAACAACTTTGAGGCACTGCGAAATGCTTTGTTGCAAAGATTTCAGTGGACACCCCGGAAATGCCAAACCATGTTCAGGGAGAGCAGGCCGGAGAAGGGAGAGAGTTTCGCACAGTTTGCCGAGCGGGTGAGAAATTACCTTACTCGCTGGAGGGAACTGTCAGGACTGGCGAAAACTTTTGAAGGGTTGGAGGAGTTAGTTCTGTGTGAACAAGTTAAGGCAAACATGTCCCCCGACTTGAGGCGATATCTGGCGGAGCAGGGAGCCCAGCAACTTGATCAGATTATCGTGTTCGCCGAAAGGTACCAGACAGCACAGGCCGAAGTACTGGGACAGAAACGGAAAAACCCAGACCTGCCAGCCCCAGACAAAGGAGCTTCATCATCGCAGCCGGCTACTTCCCCAGCTCATCAGCAACCAGGGCCTTCTCGCAAGGAGCCTCATTCTGGTTATAACTTGCGCCCCCAGCAGCATAACCGAGCACCGACAACAACCTCTCAGGAACCCGCTAGGAACAGAGGAGATCATGAGAGGTATTGTCAGAATTGTAGAACCACTTCCCACTGGACATCTCGGTGTATGAACAAACCCCCAGCTCACCATGCAGCTTGTTTAAGACCGGTGAGATGGACTAAAGGGAATAAATGGGAACCAGTCCAGGCAGAGAAGTTGTTCTCTAACAGTGGACCAGCCGTAGTGAATGGGACAGCCACTACGTGTTTGTTTGACAGCGGGCTTACTTACCCCAGTATCATCGCTCGTCATTTGGTGAAACCAGGGCAGTGGACCGGAGAAATAGTTGAGATTGGTGGCGTTTTGAGAAGAGGTATCTCACAGCGTCTGCCTGTAGCCAATATTGAGGTGAAATGCAAGTTTGTGTCTGGCACCATCAAGGCAGCTGTAATGGCACAGCCAGCACATGATTTCATCCTGGGAAGCCCATACTTAGTTTTGGGAAACCCCACCACACCGATCCTTGCTAATGCAAGGGGGCCTACTGCAGGCCAGAGAAGTGAAAGGGGAAAGCCCCAAATTCACGGAGCCCCACGGGAGCTCAAACATCCTTGTCTTGCTATGAGGAGGAGAGACGCCTCTAAAGACAATGGAATGTTATTTACAGAGGCGTATTCGCCTGTCAGCCCTGGTCAGCCTAAAGGTCAAACAGTGGTGACGCCTCTTACTTCGGAAGTATCTTCTTTGTCGTCGGGAATTAGGCCCCCGATGGTATTACATCTCTCAAGGGAGGGAAATACTGACAAGAAGGAACATGTGCACGGTTCTTCAGTCAACTGTAAACAGTTACACCCTGTTACGGCGATGTCTGGCCAAGCCAGTCAGACTGTTTCAAAACACTGGGAGGTTGCACCAGCTGGTAATCAGTATTTACCACGCGCCGCCAGGAAAATTCGTGGGCGAAGGAAACACATGAAAGGGAGGAGGAAGGGCGACCATTCAGGCTGCAGTCGCCAGGAGGAAATCCCATGGCGTGACCCTCACGATCCAGGGCTTGCCAAGATTCTCAAGGATATGGAGATGGGCCTGTATGACAATCCTAATTAAGACAGTGATTAGATCGGGATGTAGATCTAGATACGGGCCAGTATGAAACCCAGAGATTTCAGTGATTTAGCACGGTTCCCGTACTTGAAAGGGGGGACTTATGTGACGCTACACTGTAATTCTGACTTTTAACAGGCCCGATTCTGTGGTTCTATTTTGAATTTTCACCAGTTTTATTTTCTTCTGATCACGCGATTTTCCGTTGTTTACGGAAATCGCTATTTTCGGGCCCGCTTTTCCACCATGTTATTTCTTCTCATGTGAATATATATCGTGTTCGGTACTTTTGGGAAGGTAATTTAAATGGGTTCGTTTTAGGTCGGTAGGTTTATTTTTCACTCGGCCAGTTTTACTTTCTTCTCATTTTTCGCGATTCCCGTAGATTTCGTTGTTTGCGAAAATCGCCATTTCCGGCACGCGATATGACGAGGCCGGAAGCACGCGGCCGGAAGCACGCGGGGTTTGCGTGGGTTGATAGTACTAATTTTTCTAGCGCTCCCATTGGTCCGGGATTTGCGTAGGAAGGGAAATCCGCGTGGGCGGTTGCTCTTGTATATAATGGGACAGAAAACGGGGATTCGGTCTCTATGAAAAAAATAAGTGCCAGCCGTCAGACTACGTAATTTATCGTTCTCCACTGTGGGAAAAACCAGCGATGAATTGGTATGTAAGATTTTATCGTATTATCGTTTTATTCATTAGAGGGTTCTTTGAGAAATTCGCCCTTAGGTAAAGATTAACTTTTCAGTTTTAAAATAAACGATAGCGCCATTAATTACTATTTTTGAAGAACGACGTAATGCAACAGTGTGCTTATTCTTTCTATGATTTTGGCAATAGATAGGAGTGTGTGAAGTTGTGAGAAACACGTGTGCCATATTTGTAGGATGTTATGTAAAACCACCATTTATTCCTGTATATTTTCTAATGTAAATTTATGGGGAAATCCCTGGTGTGTTCGTTAATTTTTTCTGAGCCTTAAAAATGTGAGAAATATTGTCGGAGGGTTCAGATTTACGTTGTAAATGAATTATACTGCTTAGGGGAGGAAAACTATTCCTATAGCGAGATTTAATTTTGGAGCAAGCCGCTGGGAAACTCATGTGTTAATGGGGGAAAGTAGGCCCGGAATTTAGGACAAAGGAATTCCCTAGTTGAAATGTTTTTGAACACATGGGTATTCATGCGTAACATGTCAGACGGGTCTGGGCTATTGTTTATTTTACCTGGCAGATTTCAGTAGAAGGAGGAGGGGTGATTTTAGAGGCCACGTGGGATAGTGGTATTTTATGTATTGTTGTGAAGAACGAGAGAAAAAGGGGAGAAGAAGTGAGAATGAAGAGACACGTGTATAGAGAATTATTTTATGTATCGTATATGTTAGAGATAAGCGATTTTAGAGTGGGTGTACATGAGTCGCTGTTTCTTTTAATTTCAGCGAGTCACGGCGGAAACAGTGGGGAGCATAATTTTGTCAAATAAAATTATCCACGGCAAAAGACATATCTCAGGGTCAGTGTACTCGAGTATCGTCAGGAGCAAAAGAAAATTACCCTATGGTCTCTGGCAGTGAAGTCCCTATGCTTCAGCTGGACCAAGGTTTAATTATCATACAGCCGAGAGCATCGCTATTATAGTCTCTAGCAACGGCAGGTGGCCGGGAGACTAGTTTCATTTTGTACAGCCTGAAATCAAGGCTGTGGTTTTTTTCCTCTAACTCCGGGGCGGGTTAAAAGAGGGAAGCTATTCAGCAGCAGAGAAGTTTTTGTCTACAGTTAATCAAGTCCCTCATGCTTGATATCCGAACATCGTCATCACCAAAATCAGGAACAGGTGACAGGGTTACCATACCTAGGTCCTGATAGAAATCAAGAGAAGAGCGTAACGGAGATGCCGCATCATCAGCCCTCGAGTGTTAGAGAGACACTGAGATCAAGAGAGAAAGATAGAGAAGGAGGGAGAAAATAGACAGGACCAGTAGGGTCTGTTCAGTATCCATTGGACGGATAGACACTGAGTCTGCGTTCGAAAAACCAAGTCTATTAATTGTAGCATTTCTTGTGGTGTAGTTATCGGCGCCTATCGCCTAACTAGTAGATAGCTGTGTAGCCGTTCGTTGAGGAAGAGTCACCAGGACTAAGACAGAAATTTATTAGTGTTAGAGAGTGGAGGCTAAAAGTTGACAGCCCCACCAAAGTAGATTTGGTTTAAATCACTAACCATTTTTATTGTTCCTCAGCAGGGTGACGGGAAGAGTGAATGTGATTTGGGGTTTTTTTTGTTGAGTGTCTCTCAATTTAATTGTTACCTTGGTTTTTCCAGGCCGTGCAACAGTGCACGCTATTGACTGACTTGATGATGTATGATGCCATTTTATGTTTTCTTGTATGTAAATAAATATATACATATATTATTTACTGGATCAGCTTCTATTCTTTACTATACTTACTCTATGTTGTCTGTATAGTGGTGTTTGTGGTCGTAATTATACACCTTATCTCCTTGTGTTTCAAGGCAGTCAGAGGTGGGGAGACTATAGCCATTTTTTATAGTCACGAAGCGGCAGGGGGAGATTCAACTCCTGGGTCTATCTCTTGAGCCAATAGTCTCACCTGTCCACAGGCATGTTATTTTCCATCTAAATTCTATCTTCTCAGACTTTCTCATACTAGGGTCTTGCTTTCATTCAGGCACACTCTATAAACTTAAAACCACTTCGTGACAAGTGGGCGGCAATCGTCCGGTGGATCATTCTGTTGAGATCAATTCTGTGATCTACATTCATAGATTGTCTCTATAGAAAGTTTCTGAGAATAGATTTTCTTTAAATATCCCTTAGACGTTGAGCTACTAGAACTGATCCAGTATAAGTTTTTCCACAGGTTGCAGTCTAGTAGATTTTTGTGGTATTTTTGATTTATATGACTAAGAGGTAATTGATGGCATACCGACATATTTTTCTTTAACAGGAAGGTAATTTAGTTTTTGGTAGCTTCTTAACTAAATTTTTTTCTCAGGTTATTGTTCAGACTTGACGCTAGTCTGAGGTCGGGTTTTGGAACAGCGGTTAAAGAGGGAGTATTATATATTACGTAACAGGTAGTTCCTTCCTTTTGTTCTCCTTTCTGTCATTTTCTGTTAGTTGTGAACTTACAGCAGTTTACAGGTAAGATGGCGGATATGGCCAAGTTACGAGCTGCCTGGCGTGAATCTGCTCAGGATATGGGAATGGATAAGGAGGAGACTAAGGCCTACCTGATAAGGGAAACTGATAGGCATATTCAGCGAGAGAAAGAGAAGGAGGACAGGGCAGCCGCCGCAGAAATTGAGGAAAGGCAAAGGGCAGCCGCCGCAGAAGCAGCAAAAGAGGAAAGGATAGCCGCCGCAGAAGCAGCAAAAGAGGAAAGGATAGCCGCCGCAAAAGCAGCGGAGAGACAGGCCGAGATGGAACTTCGGAAATTGGAAGCCCAGGAGAAGGCAGCAGAGAGACAAGCAGCAGAGAAGGCAGCGGAGAGACAGCATGAACTTGCCCTGCGTTCTCTGGAACTGCAGTACCGAGCTTCGGGAGGCAGTTCGGCTAATGGAGATTCACCCGGAGCAGGAGCGACAGACACCTCAGGAAACGGAGGACCCCGGATGGCCGCCATGAGCTTCCCATTTGACTCGTTCCCTAATGGGAATGAAAAGATTGACGTGTTTTTAGAAAAATTTCAACGGATGGCAAAGGCATACGGGTTGGATGAGAGTCTTTGGTGCCTGAAATTATCGCAGTCTTTGAAAGGTCATGCTTATGAAGTCTACAACAAGATGCTCCTAGATGACCAGAACAACTTTGAGGCACTGCGAAATGCTTTGTTGCAAAGATTTCAGTGGACACCCCGGAAATGCCAAACCATGTTCAGGGAGAGCAGGCCGGAGAAGGGAGAGAGTTTCGCACAGTTTGCCGAGCGGGTGAGAAATTACCTTACTCGCTGGAGGGAACTGTCAGGATTGGCGAAAACTTTTGAAGGGTTGGAGGAGTTAGTTCTGTGTGAACAAGTTAAGGCAAACATGTCCCCCGACTTGAGGCGATATCTGGCGGAGCAGGGAGCCCAGCAACTTGATCAGATTATCGTGTTCGCCGAAAGGTACCAGACAGCACAGGCCGAAGTACTGGGACAGAAACGGAAAAACCCAGACCTGCCAGCCCCAGACAAAGGAGCTTCATCATCGCAGCCGGCTACTTCCCCAGCTCATCAGCAACCAGGGCCTTCTCGCAAGGAGCCTCATTTTGGTTATAACTTGCGCCCCCAGCAGCATAACCGAGCACCGACAACAACCTCTCAGGAACCCGCTAGGAACAGAGGAGATCATGAGAGGTATTGTCAGAATTGTAGAACCACTTCCCACTGGACATCTCGGTGTATGAACAAACCCCCAGCTCACCATGCAGCTTGTTTAAGACCGGTGAGATGGACTAAAGGGAATAAATGGGAACCAGTCCAGGCAGAGAAGTTGTTCTCTAACAGTGGACCAGCTGTAGTGAATGGGACAGCCACTACGTGTTTGTTTGACAGCGGGCTTACTTACCCCAGTATCATCGCTCGTCATTTGGTGAAACCAGGGCAGTGGACCGGAGAAATAGTTGAGATTGGTGGCGTTTTGAGAAGAGGTATCTCACAGCGTCTGCCCGTCGCCAATATTGAGGTGAAATGCAAGTTTGTGTCTGGCACCATCAAGGCAGCTGTAATGGCACAGCCAGCACATGATTTCATCCTGGGAAGCCCTTACTTAGTTTTGGGAAACCCCACCACACCGATCCTTGCTAATGCAAGGGGGCCTACTGCAGGCCAGAGAAGTGAAAGGGGAAAGCCCCAAATTCACGGAGCCCCACGGGAGCTCAAACATCCTTGTCTTGCTATGAGGAGGAGAGACGCCTCTAAAGACAATGGAATGTTATTTACAGAGGCGTATTCGCCTGTCAGCCCTGGTCAGCCTAAAGGTCAAACAGTGGTGACGCCTCTTACTTCGGAAGTATCTTCTTTGTCGTCGGGAATTAGGCCCCCGATGGTATTACATCTCTCAAGGGAGGGAAATACTGACAAGAAGGAACATGTGCACGGTTCTTCAGTCAACTGTAAACAGTTACACCCTGTTACGGCGATGTCTGGCCAAGCCAGTCAGACTGTTTCAAAACACTGGGAGGTTGCACCAGCTGGTAATCAGTATTTACCACGCGCCGCCAGGAAAATTCGTGGGCGAAGGAAACACATGAAAGGGAGGAGGAAGGGCGACCATTCAGGCTGCAGTCGCCAGGAGGAAATCCCATGGCGTGACCCTCACGATCCAGGGCTTGCCAAGATTCTCAAGGATATGGAGATGGGCCTGTATGACAATCCTAATTAAGACAGTGATTAGATCGGGATGTAGATCTAGATACGGGCCAGTATGAAACCCAGAGATTTCAGTGATTTAGCACGGTTCCCGTACTTGAAAGGGGGGACTTATGTGACGCTACACTGTAATTCTGACTTTTAACAGGCCCGATTCAGTGGTTCTGTTTTGAATTTTCACCAGTTTTATTTTCTTCTGATCACGCGATTTTCCGTTGTTTACGGAAATCGCTATTTTCGGGCCCGCTTTTCCACCATTTTATTTCTTCTCATGTGAATATATCGTGTTCGGTACTTTTGGGAAGGTAATTTAAATGGGTTCGTTTTAGGTCGGTAGGTTTATTTTTCACTCGGCCAGTTTTACTTTCTTCTCATTTTTCGCGATTCCCGTAGATTTCGTTGTTTGCGAAAATCGCCATTTCCGGCACGCGATATGACGAGGCCGGAAGCACGCGGCCGGAAGCACGCGGGGTTTGCGTGGGTTGATAGTACTAATTTTTCTAGCGCTCCCATTGGTCCGGGATTTGCGTAGGAAGGGAAATCCGCGTGGGCGGTTGCTCTTGTATATAATGGGACAGAAAACGGGGATTCGGTCTCTATGAAAAAATAAGTGCCAGCCGTCAGACTACGTAATTTATCGTTCTCCACTGTGGGAAAAACCAGCGATGAATTGGTATGTAAGATTTTATCGTATTATCGTTTTATTCATTAGAGGGTTCTTTGAGAAATTCGCCCTTAGGTAAAGATTAACTTTTCAGTTTTAAAATAAACGATAGCGCCATTAATTACTATTTTTGAAGAACGACGTAATGCAACAGTGTGCTTATTCTTTCTATGATTTTGGCAATAGATAGGAGTGTGTGAAGTTGTGAGAAACACGTGTGCCATATTTGTAGGATGTTATGTAAAACCACCATTTATTCCTATATATTTTCTAATGTAAATTTATGGGGAAATCCCTGGTGTGTTCGTTAATTTTTCTGAGCCTTAAAAATGTGAGAAATATTGTCGGAGGGTTCAGATTTACGTTGTAAATGAATTATACTGCTTAGGGGAGGAAACTATTCCTATAGCGAGATTTAATTTTGGAGCAAGCCGGGAAACCTCATGTGTTAATGGGGGAAAGTAGGCCCGGAATTTAGGACAAAGGAATTCCCTAGTTGAAATGTTTTGAACACGTGGGTATTCATGCGTAACATGTCAGACGGGTCTGGGCTATTGTTTATTTTACCTGGCAGATTTCAGTAGAAGGAGGAGGGGTGATTTTAGAGGCCACGTGGGATAGTGGTATTTTATGTATTGTTGTGAAGAACGAGAGAAAGGGGAGAAGAAGTGAGAATGAAGAGACACGTGTATAGAATTATTTTATGTATCGTATATGTTAGAGATAAGCGATTTTAGAGTGGGTGTACATGAGTCGCTGTTTCTTTTAATTTCAGCGAGTCACGGCGGAAACAGTGGGGAGCATAATTTTGTCAAATAAAATTATCCACGGCAAAAGACATATCTCAGGGTCAGTGTACTCGAGTATCGTCAGGAGCAAAAGAAAATTACCCTATGGTCTCTGGCAGTGAAGTCCCTATGCTTCAGCTGGACCAAGGTTTAATTATCATACAGCCGAGAGCATCGCTATTATAGTCTCTAGCAACGGCAGGTGGCCGGGAGACTAGTTTCATTTTGTACAGCCTGAAATCAAGGCTGTGGTTTTTTTCCTCTAACTCCGGGGCGGGTTAAAAGAGGGAAGCTATTCAGCAGCAGAGAAGTTTTTGTCTACAGTTAATCAAGTCCCTCATGCTTGATATCCGAACATCGTCATCACCAAAATCAGGAACAGGTGACAGGGTTACCATACCTAGGTCCTGATAGAAATCAAGAGAAGAGCGTAACGGAGATGCCGCATCATCAGCCCTCGAGTGTTAGAGAGACACTGAGATCAAGAGAGAAAGATAGAGAAGGAGGGAGAAAATAGACAGGACCAGTAGGGTCTGTTCAATATCCATTGGACGGATAGACACTGAGTCTGCGTTCGAAAAACCAAGTCTATTAATTGTAGCATTTCTTGTGGTGTAGTTATCGGCGCCTATCGCCTAACTAGTAGATAGCTGTGTAGCCGTTCGTTGAGGAAGAGTCACCAGGACTAAGACAGAAATTTATTAGTGTTAGAGAGTGGAGGCTAAAAGTTGACAGCCCCACCAAAGTAGATTTGGTTTAAATCACTAACCATTTTTATTGTTCCTCAGCAGGGTGACGGGAAGAGTGAATGTGATTTGGGGTTTTTTTTTGTTGAGTGTCTCTCAATTTAATTGTTACCTTGGTTTTTCCAGGCCGTGCAACAGTGCACGCTATTGACTGACTTGATGATGTATGATGCCATTTTATGTTTTCTTGTATGTAAATAAATATATACATATATTATTTACTGGATCAGCTTCTATTCTTTACTATACTTACTCTATGTTGTCTGTATAGTGGTGTTTGTGGTCGTAATTATACACCTTATCTCCTTGTGTTTCAAGGCAGTCAGAGGTGGGGAGACTATAGCCATTTTTTATAGTCACGAAGCGGCAGGGGGAGATTCAACTCCTGGGTCTATCTCTTGAGCCAATAGTCTCACCTGTCCACAGGCATGTTATTTTCCATCTAAATTCTATCTTCTCAGACTTTCTCATACTAGGGTCTTGCTTTCATTCAGGCACACTCTATAAACTTAAAACCACTTCGTGACACTGACTGCACTAACCACTACCACATGAAGGTTAACGGATTAGTAGTATACATGATTCTGACGAAGTGACCATGTTAATATTCTTTACGTAGTTATCTATATTCCTTTACGCTTCAATCAGCTCCTAGCATTAGTGGGATGCACTAACAACTTGACCTATCTGGTCAAGTTGAAGCTCTGCCATAACGTTTACAGGAGACTAAGTATCGGAGGCGAGATACTTAAAACGAGCCGTTTCTGGCTAAGTATTTGAAATAAAACGATTCTTGGTATTGCTCATCAAGAATATGATCTTCATCTTTCAGATGATTATAATTTCTTTATAACCGTGTCTTTCCTAGCCTAAGAACAAGCAAACAAAAAATTCACATCTATACAAGACGGAGGATATCTGGATCTGCCTCCAGTACATTGCCCGTATAGCAACAAATAACCGCGACATACCCATTTAATAATGGTGCACGGTCGTACGCAAATAATATAACATACAATTAACCTAGATGCGTTCAAATGTGCGTCTACAAAATACTAGACGTGCATGTGAGGATCTCAAACATTTAACTCCCCCTCTATGAATATAAAATAACTTAACACCGGTCTTGCCTACATAGCTGATGATATGCATCATTTTCTGGTTTTGTTTAGAGTGTTTGTCATTTGCTAGCGTCAGTCTAACATAATTAATATTTGTGTTCATCTTCAGAATATGGAACGCTATTCCTCTTTATTGAGCTACTACATCAAGAACACGGAAACACGGCTCAGCGCAATCAATGGACTAGGGGTATGTGTATACACTTGCACGTTGCTCTCTTCCTGTACTTCTTTCGTGACTTAACTTTCATTCAAGTCAACTCTACTATTCCTACTTCTGTCTTTTCCTACTTCTGTCTTTTTCTACTTCTGGCTTTTACAATTTCTGTCTTTACTTACTTCTGACTTTTCTCTACTTCTGTCTGTTCCTGACTTTCTCTTCTAATGCTATTTACTTGTGCTTCATTCTTTCTGTCTTTCATTCTCAAAGTTAATTTTATGTATCTACTTCTGTATTTTTCTTTGTTTTTTTATTTTCTCTCTGCCAGGTATTTTTCTCTGTCCTGCATTATCAGACTTGTCCCATGTAGTTGCCAGGGATGTCTGAAAAGCCAAACAAAGAATATAACTACTGCACCTTCAGGCATGTCATACAAGGGCAACTAATATGAAGTTGTGCATTGGGTTGGTAACCTCATCATGTAAAATAAGTTGCCACAGAAACCACTGCCACAAGAGCATGTGAATGCTTGTTGTAGGCTTCCTGTAGTTTTGGCTCTGTGCTCCATGAGGAGCACTAAGGAAGATGACGATGATTACAGTTAAGACTATTTTTGACAATAGTGGAATGTTGTGACTGCCATGTTGTAGGCTGAGAAGCAAATACGTTTTTTTTTTTAAATAACAAAATCTCAAAACCTTTGTATTCAAACTATTGTAGTACAGCCAAAGCAACATATGCCTATTTTTGTGGCAGTTAATCGCATCTTGGCCTATTTATTTGGCAGTTAATCAAATATTCAAATTTCTTATTTCACTATCAGGATTTTGTGATCACACACACAGACCTGCAGCCTCGCTTGCCTCAGCTGTTGAAATTCCTGTATGATGCAGACGTATTGACAGAGGATGCAGTCTTCAGCTGGTATGATGAGTCTTCTCACTTTGCATCAGGATCCAATGAAGCACTTAGACACAGTTTCTTGAAGAAATTGGTAAGAAACTGGATTGGATCAAATTGTTGTTTATTTATTTTTTTGTGCGCCCAACATCCATGTTAGCTATTTTGGACATACAAGGTGTCATTGAATTCATCAGATTATAAAATTCTATAACCTTGAGAGGATACAAGCATTACGGATAAATGATGCTGCATTTGCAGCCTGAACTCCAGGAATTTTATTGGTCACATTCAAGGAAATTAATTGCACCTGTGCTGCTGAAAAATACATAGCGGGAACTGGAATATCGGCTGGACATTGCACGTGTTACAAAGGGTGCCCACGAGGAGACATTAAAAAAACTGTATCCTGAGCTTTCACTTTGTGAATATCACTGAATGTGACTAATAAAATTCCTTGGGTTAAGACTGCAAATGCAGTATCATTCCTATCTGCTCAAGGTTATTGAACTTCAAAATCTGGTGAATAATTCTCGGACTCGCTGTATATCTCAACACAGGCTTATTGTTTACATGTTTTCTCACTGTGTTATCATTTAATTTTGCTTGTCACATTCTTTTTTTTTTTTTTTGTTGCTTCTTATTTTTTTTTTTTTTTCTTGTTTAGTATTTTTACTTGCTCATGTAGTGTTACTTTTTTCTCATGTTTTCTGATTCTTCTTTTTTTTTTCCATAAACATCTTTATTTGTTGCTCATTTCATCTTCATTTTTTTCTATACCTGTATATAGATCTTGTCTATGTCTCCTGTTTGTGACTGGCTGATGAAGGGTAAACACCAAAATGTCCTATGTTTTGATTGTATCGTTCGGTTGTAAAACTGACTCAAAACCTATTTTTATTATTTTTTTGCTTATGAATCAGGCTTGATTTATGTCATGTAGTCCTTAGATCGCCTATCTTCCCCACAGCCTCTCTGTTTTCAGTCAGGATTTTCATTCCAACAAGCACACAAGAAATTACCTGTCAAGAAGATGTGCATATCATCATAGCGGATAGACGCTGGAATTGGGTTGAACGCATGCTCAGAAAATACCCTGATACTGTCACCAAAACTGCCATGCTGTGGACCCCAGAAGGAAGGCGAAAGAGGCCGACCATAAGCAACTTGGCAGAGAACTGTGGAAGCAGAGAAGTAAAGAATGAACCCAAGTTGGGCCGCTCACCAAGCAAAGTGGAGACAAGTTTGTTGCTGCCTTTCAAGACGCCATCAGGTGTGATGGTCACTAATGACTTCATCAGTCAGTGGCCAAGGACCAGAGAAGTACACAGGACTGCCAGTGACAGAATGCTAACACAACCAACTTAAAATGGCCTGTATTAGAGTATTGGACCTATCTCTGTATTGTGATTTAGAGCATTATGTTTTAGTGATATATCACTAAGTGTCAAATCTAGCTACTCGGTTACTTAGAGCTGATAAGTAATTCTAAATTAAAGAATTTGATTCACACCACGCAAATTAGCTGCTAAAGACTAGCTAGAAAAAAAGAAAACAAAATCTATCACACTGTCCATCAGACCAACAGTAATTCTGAAATGTTTCTTCTTGCAATTATTTTCAGGCACAACCTTTTATTAAATGGCTACAAGAAGCGGAAGAGGAGTCAAGTGACGATGAAGAAGATGAATGAAATAAATAAACTTTCATTATCCTTTAGTTGACTAAATGCTGGGGGAGATTTTATGTTCAGTGAATCCTGAGCAAGGCTGATTATGACAGAGTAGGATGGTTGGCAGTCTAACAGGTTGGCTCAGGGAAGCATCAACAACATAACTAACACAAAGAATTTATAGTAAAGAGAGAAACATTTACCTATAAGCCAACAATGTAACAATTATAAAGATGATAAAGAAGAAATTGTCATATTTGTTGTGTGTTACATTTTATGTGATGATTTAACATTAGGATATTAGTTAGAATTAATGTTGGGTTAGTGGTTGAAAGCTAGAAATAAGATGTGATTATGAGTTCATGTTAGACTTAGTGGTTGAAAGCTAGAAATAAGATGTGATTATGGGTTAATGTTAGACTTAGTGGTTGAAAGCTAGAAATAAGATGTGATTAAGAGTTAATGTTAAAGTCATTAGTGGTTGAGAGCTAGAAATAAGATGTGATTAAGGGTTAATGTTAAAGTCGTTAGTGGTTGAAAGCTAGAAATAAGATGTGATTATGGGTTAATGTTAGAGTTAGGGGTTGAAAGCTAGAAATAAGATGTGATTATGGGTTAATGTTAGAGTTAGTGGTTGAAAGCTAGAAATAAGATGTGATTATGGGTTAATGTTAGAGTTAGTGGTTGAAAGCTAGAAATAAGATGTGTGATACGTGTCGTATTAGATAAAGATCCGGAGAAGGTCTCCGTGGCCAAAGTAGACTCTAGGGGCAGTCATACCACACGAATCAGCATAACTGCAGTGAGCTGACAAACACCTCCTTCAACATTTCATAAATATGCAGTTTATTGTACTGGACACAAAGCTCCATGATAATAGATTACACTGACTAACAAAAAAAAAAATTTTTTTTCTTTCTCTAACATTTCTATGTTTTTCTGATCAATTTTAATGCGCTGTTTTTAAATCTGCAAACCGTTTTTCTCTATCAGGTCGGGATCTCTAGAAATACGCAATTGAAGTTTTTTAACAACGCATACAGTATTACAACATCATTTGTACAAGAAGTATAACAGTTATGTAGGCTTGAATTTCTTTGCAGTCGACTTTCGTCGGTGAATGGCATATGGTACATCGCGATGAAGCATCCAACAATAATCAGCAAGCATGGTCACACTCCACCGTCCTTGATAACGTGACTCCATTACGGCGATATCTTGATGGAATCGTTCTCCATGTTCATCGCTGACTTCGCCAAGGTTGTCAGGGAAAAAGTCAAGATGCGAATCGAGCAAATGGATTTTGAGGGACATGTTACAGCCCATAATTCTGTATGCATCTATGCACTGCTTAACAATATGCACATAGTCGACAGATTTGTGATTTCCCAGAAAGTTATCGACGATCGATTTGAATGCCATCCATGCGCGAAGTTCACTACCATGTAACAAGTTCTCGAATTGTTTGTCTGCAATAACTTTCCTAATCTGAGGTCCTACAAAGATACCTTCCTTTATCTTTGCATCGCTAATCTTTGCATCGCTAATTTGCGGAAACTTTTCTCGAAGATAAGTGAAAGCTTTGCTCGTTTTATCTAACGCTTTTACGAAATTATTCATGAGCCCCAACTTTATATGTAACGGTGGTAAAATGATGCTGTCTTTGTTAGCTAATGGCTCGTGTATTACCTTTTTATGCCCGAGCTGCATACGATCCCTGATAGGCCACACCTTTCTTGCATAATGTTCCTGTCTGTTGCGGCTGTCCCATTCACATAGGAAGCAACAAAATTTAGTATACCCAGTCTGCATGCCCGTGAGAATTGCAATGACCCTTAGGTCTCCACAAATCCGCCATTGGTAGTCATTGTACTTTATTTTTGCCAAAAGTATAGCCATATTGTCATAAGTTTCTTTCATATGAACAGAGTAGGCGACTGGAATTGATGAAAATAAATTTCCATTATGCAATAACACGGCTTTTAGACTAGTCTTGGAAGATTCGATGAAAAGTCGCCATTCGTTGATTTGGGGTTAAGGACCGAGGGCACCATTAGACCTTTTACATCTTTGCAATAGCAAATGTCATCATCCATCTCAAAGTATTGAACAAGTTCTCTGTGTCTATGACGAAATTTAGATATCGGAGTATTGGGCGCTAAAAGATTCCATTCTCTGAGTCGCGAACCGAGTAATTCCGCTTGTCCTTTGGTGAGAGCGAGATCACGTATTAGATCTGAAAGTTCTGAATGGTTAATTAAGTGAACACCATCATTCACCGGTACATAATCCGAGTCAGAATTAGTTTCTAAAGCAGGTAAACTATCACTTTCTGATGGCTCATTCACGTCCAACGGATATTGTTCTGGTGGAACTGGGATCGGACACGTGATTGGATCATGAGGCACTGGTTTCGAAACCGATTCAATATTTGGATAAACCACAGACTTTCTAGTTTTAAAAATGAAACCATAGATATTTTTCAAGCAGAAGTAACAATCAGTAGCGTGATTTGTCGGTTCACGCCATATTACTGGCACTCCAAAAGGCATCGACTTATGCTTCGGCGATTTTCGTAACCAACCTGCCAATGTATTTGCACAAGTCGAACAAACTGCATTTGGCTTCCAAGATTTATTTGCATCATCAACTTTCGAATCGAAATAAAGTTCATATGCTTTCTTTAGCAATGGTGTAAAGTTTTTCTGGTGAACACGATCGGTAAAATATCCGCACACACGTAACAGAACAGATCAGCCGAATTTCTACAACTTCTAGAAGCCATATTTCACTCAAAATTATTTCAAAATACAGTAACTATTTGAAATATAACGTAACATATGTCATGCATCTTTTAGCAGTATAAAAAGTAGAATTATTTTGCATTTTATTAATTTTTAAAAAGTTATATAGTAAAAATGAAACGGAGCAAATAACGGTTTCCCAAAAATATATTTATTCACAAATATCTTAAGAACCCGACGTGATAGAGATAAACGGATTTCAAATTTGAAATCAGCGCAAGAAACTGACCTAAGAACACTTATTCTTATATAAGAAAGAAAAATGTTGTTTGTCAGTGTTATCGGCCCAAAGGCAAATGCAGTAATACGTAGTAGTCCAGTCCGTTCACTATCAAACGCTGGTCAAGGGCAATCATACAAACTTTATTTTGAATAGTCCTTTGGACATCTTTATGAATAGGCATACATTTCTGCAGATAATAAACCAGGGACACCTCAACTAAGTATATTGATGTCCTGGTGATGGAATAATGCAGGACAAACACAGTATACTGCAGGAGCTCAATACATATACGTCCGCTCACTTCCAAACACAAGCCGCATCTCTCTTGCAGACGATCACCTCACTTCTGCTTCAAATTGTTCACGTCTGCCACTACACCATATCGGCATGACGTCACTTCCTTTATTAATAAGTGAGTCCGTATAAAATTAACAGAAAAGGAGCCCTGTTGAGCTACCTATTATACCGACATAATCGTTATGAATTTTAATCATAACAATGTGATTATGGGTTAATGTTAAGTTAGGGGGAAAAGCTAGAAATAAGATGTGATTATGGGTTAATGTTAGAGTTAGTGGTTGAAAGCTAGAAATAAGATGTTCATTCATTCATTCATAACCCTCCACTCCCAAAGGAGCATAGGCCTTCAACAAACACATGCCAAGTCCTCCTGTCACGTACCATCATCTCAAGTTCTTTCCACGTTCTCCTCATCATTTTCACCTCTGTTTCGAGCTCTCTTAATGTGCTTCTTGGTCTACCTCTGCCTCTCTTGCCCTGGGGGTTCCAGAACAAGGACTGCCTTGTACACATTCCCAGAACCTCGATTTTATATTCCCTCATTTCTGCTGCTACTTGTGCCATTTTCCCTTGTTCGTTTAATGTTCGAACATTCCAGGTGCCAAATCTGGAAGTTCTCCTAGAAGAAAGAAGGTTAATCAGTAACACAGACTCCTTTCGGCTTTCTCTGTGTTGCATCATACGCCTCCCTGCGAGAGGACCTTCCCCTGTCTTGGATGGCTGTGTTTTATTTTCCTTAATTGACTTGTCCATGTTTCTTGAAGTTTTTTGTGGTTTAAATTTTTTACAGGATGGGGTGCCCAACCCTCCTTAGTCGCTTTCTACGACATGCATGGCAGGGAACAGTGTTACTATTCTTTGCTCCCCTTTTGGGCCTCGGTAACACACGGGTGAGAAATAAGATGTGATTATGGGTTAATGTTAGAGTTAGTGGTTGAAAGCTAAAAATAAGATATGATTTAAAGTTAGGGATTATGCTAAATGTTAGGCTTTATTATAATTAGAATCATTCTGATGTGCGTTCCATAACTTCAATGATAAGATGCTGTTAATGGTATGCACATAAAGAAAGTTTGTGAGTCATTTAATCTTGACACCTGACATGACAAAGATATACATCAGAGAACAAGATTAAAAAATCATCACTTGTGAAATGAGATGAATTAGAACAGCAGTTAATAAAACAGAGATAAGAACTAATAAGAAACTTTGGGGGATATCATGAAACACATTATCAGTGAAAGAGCATATTGAGAAAGGAAGGATCACTTGGTTGGAACACACCTTATGAGAACAAATCCTGATCGACTAACACCATGGGCATATAACCTCAGAATAGAAAGTAATATGAATAGAGAATGATGCAGGAGATTATGTGCCCAGAGGGTGACAGATATCTTTACAGAAGCACAGCCTAACAGCATACTAAGCTACAGTATATGCACTGAAGTGGAAATCATGAATCATTACCTGTGCTGCTTCAAGGCTTAAGCTTAGGTATGAAGTAGTGAAAATGAGCTAGTGCAGGTGTGTCTGTGATGAGTGACTTGTTTTGAGTAAAAAATGCCAGTGCTGAATGTATCCTTGTTTGAGTTCAGTGAATTAAATGTTATCTTGGTTATATTTTCCAGTCTTAATGTATTCATTTGTTGTAGTCATGTTTGTTATTGTTTTGTACTCATTTCTCTCAGCTAGTTTTTTGTTTTTATTTTATTTCTTGACTTTGGTAATTTTATTTTGACAAGAGTTTATTTACACTGGACTATAAACATTGTTTCTTTCATAAGTAGGTGCTTGCGTAGAATAGGATTGAAATGGTACAGTAAGATCACTAATGGGGAACTGATGACAAGAACCAGACAAGTGCAAATGGAAGAAGAGATGAGAAGACAACACTGGCGATAGAGGACTTGGCATTAATTTATTGAAGGCCTATGGTCCTTGCAGATCTGAAGGGTAATGATTGAATAACTGGCTATAGGAGGAAGCATGTTTCCACATAAAAGAATACACAAAGCAACATGGATATCACTAGACATTCATTATTATGGACCCGTATCACATTCATTATTATGGACCCATATCACATTCATTATTATGGACCCATATCTGTTATGATGCCCCATGTAAATCTTGGGGAGCCTCTAGGGAGACAAAATGAAAGAATAGGACAACTACTCCCTCAGCATGTAAGGGGTAACTAAATATTGGGCTGAAACCTCAAATTGCTTCAGAAACCACTGTTGCAAGAGCATGTGCTTTGACATAGGCTTTCATCAGGGGGGAGGGGGGGTGTCATCTACAGTGTTGGCTCCACCCTCCATAGGCAGCAAAAAGTTAAATGATGATGATAGAAAACTCTGTACAGAATATTATAACAGGAGATGATCTGACTATCAGAAGAAGTGTCTCGTGTCATACAAGTGTTTCGGCCCTTTTATATCTTTGACACAAAGGGGGTCAGGCCTGCTTGGGGCCGTGACTCCCAATTGTCACCTTCCCGTTGGTTTTTTTCTGTCTGCGCTGAGAATCGAACCAGTTTCACCATGGGTGCAATTTCCAAAATGGCAGTTTCTCCAGTCTCTGAGAAGACAAAGACAGAATGACCACTGCTCCTTCAGGCATGTTGTATAGAGGTGACTGATATGAGGTTGTGCATGCGGCTGGCAACCTCATCATGTAAACTGCTACAGAAACCAACGCACGAAGAGACCAGGCTTTGAAGGTTTCCTGTAAGAAAGACCAGATGCAGTTGTAGCTCCATGCTCCGTAAGGAACAAAAATGAAATAATGATTTTTTTTAAAAGTAGAGAATGCTTTTCACAATAATTCATTTAATGAAACAAAAGTCTTACAATGCAAACACATTTATTACTGGCTTTGTAAGCCGGTTGGCCACGTAAATAAACTATACATTTATAATTATAATATAATAATACCGTATGAGTATTCTCAGTGGAAGTGTATTTCTGATATTGTGATTTCAGAAATGACACTTTATTCAATAAGGTTATCACTGTCTTGAGCGCCACCCTTCTCTAACCCGACACAAGATGTTGGCTGTGTTTGTGTATAGAACTGTTCCATGACATCGGCAAGATTTTCATTGCATCTTCGTAAAGCCTGCACCTCACACTTTCGTCTTTGGAAGGTTACGCTGGTTGATGAAAGACAAATACTTAATCAGCTCAGGCAAACAGTTTATATAAAGATAGCATTGTCATTTTCCTATGCACTTCCTGTGGAGCACGGTGCCACCATTGTAGCTGCTCATCTTGCAGGAAGCCTGGACCATGTAGTCACATGGTCTTGCAGAGGTGGTTTCTGTCACAATTTATTTTACATAATGAGGTTTCCAACTCATGTATAACCTCATTTTAGTTGCCTTATATGACATGCCTGATGGAGCAGTAGTCTCATCCTTTCTTTGTCTCTTCAGAGACCCCTGGGAACTGCACTGAGCTTCATATAAAAATACCAACATTATAAGTGACTATTTACTTTACCGAACTTGATCACTTTGGAGTCAGCATGTTGTATGGGTGTGAGAAGATCAGCTACCATGAAAAGTATGGGAAACTAAGAGCCAGGGATCCAGACCTCCAGGATGACCCAGAGTCCGCTAGGAGGACAACATTAGGCAATCTCTGAAAGACTAAGGACTAGAATGGAACCAGGCCAGGAGGAAGACAGCTTATAGGATATTATGGCGCTCTCTCTTCCAAACCTCTACACCTCACGGTAGAAGAGGAACGACTAAGTAAGTATATTGTATGGGCTAGTGCGTTCCAACCTCTTTTTATTTTGTTATCTTTCCTTGAAAACCATCAAAGACAGAAACTGATCTGACCGTAGTAGTTTTTTAAAAGTATAACCTGCCACCTTGGCCCCTCCACGAATGTAGTACACTTTAAACTGCATGAAGTAAAACAACAAAGAAACAAACAAAATAGGAATACAGAATTTCATATTTTTAATGCACAAGGCATGATTCAAAATATGAAACTTCTTGAAGAGTTGACATAGGAGCTACAAATACTTCCAATTTAGACCCGAAGAAACTGACCAAAAGGAGTAGATGCAGTTTTTTAAAAAAAACTCAGTTGAGCGACATTTGAAGCTGCGTCATTCAGACGTCTACTCGAATATTTTGAAGGAAAGCATTGGTCAGCTTCAAGCTACATGTATTTGTATGTCTATAGAGTTCTTCTGAAAAAAGTACTTGTGACGGTCCTATGTGCTTTATATATTTCACATATGTTGGGCATCTTTGGAGCAGATGTTCAACAGTCATTTTATCAGTGCCACATTTATACTCATGGGTAGTTCCTATCTTTAGCTTGTTGAATAGAAGCTATCCCCATCATAACTGGGAACCACCAGGTCTTTACACCCCTTCACTTTAATATTATTCTTGCTCAGAGTTTCTTCTTGATTGTGTTTGTTTGTTTAACGTATAAGCACAATTGTGATTGCCCCTATTTACAATGATTTGACATGTGATGCCACTTTCTCATATCAGCAGTTTTTCATATTATTTGGAATTGAAAACATATATATATCCTAATTATAACCCATCAGAGGTTGAATGGGATATTTTTCTTCATTAATATAAAAAAAAAAAAATCTGCTGTGGCCTGTGCGGAGTCTTCTTCTTCGTTCGTCCTGAAAAGGACGTTGGTTGCGTTGTGTCCGTTTACAGCGAAGCTGCGATATTTGCGCCTTTCGGCCGACACATCCGACTTCAGCACGGCATTTTTGGGACCGGGTTAGCCTTCCCTCTTCGATCCCTACTCGCTCAGCCAGACTGCAGTGATGCAGCCTGTTTCCAGGACCACCACTTGGGAGGTGGAGTAGGGTCTTGGTCAGCTCTGGTTCGCTGACCCTGACGCAAGCAGTCTAGCTATGGGTCGCTAACTGCATTTCTCACTGTTGACGCGTCTTAGGTGCGGAGTCTGAAGATTACCACTTGTTTTTTTTTTTTTAATTAATGAAGAAAAATATCCCGTTCAACCTCTGATGGATTATAATTAGGATATATATTGTTTTCAATTCCAAATAATATGAACAACTGCCGATATGAGTTATTTTCTGCTGAGATGTGTGTGTCTTGGATGATCTGCACCCCATTTGTTTCTGTATCTGTGTTACACCTCATTCTTGCACACAGGCGTATGTTCTTTAGGAAGATATAGCTGTGCGGAAGATGAGATGGCACTATAACGCACTATGTAGAACAACGCACCATTTATTTAAAGTATGACGTATATTGTAATAAGCGTATGACGGAAGCAGCGTCTGCTTTGGAACCTAACGGTTAACTTTCACGGCTCTTTGGAAGGTGTTAGTCGGAATGTGTGGACATATTTTTATGTGCTCCGATGGTATGGAGATATTTTCCACAACGTGTTCTTCGATCTGATTGTTGTTTTGAAACGATGATGGGTGGAGAGCGGGCACTTAACAGCTGACCATTATTGTCTCTTCTCGTTTCATCTTGGTCTACCCTGTTCAACCTGAAAATTGGTTATAATTGGGGTATTTAGTGTCATTTTATTTACTAATTTTGTATTAAGTTTAAATAACTATTGTCTTTTGCAGTAGCTGGTTTTAATTTATATTAGTATTTGTCATTTTATTTTCAGTTTTTGTATTGTATATAGATAACTTTGTGTGGATTTTTAACAATGGTATAAGCGCCGTACCGTTCAGAAAGCAATGGCAAACTACTGAATGAAAAAAATTCGCCACCACCCACCCCACCCCCCCCCCCCCCCCCCCCCCCCCCCCCCCCCCCCCCCCCCCCCCCCCACCCCCCCCCCCCCCCCCGCCCCCCCCCCCCCCCCCCCCCCCCCCCCCCCCCCCCCGCCTAGCCCCCCCTCCCCCCCCCCCCCAAAAATCACAAAACAGCCAATAAAAGCTGGGGTTGATTGCCACGACCTGTAAAGGATAAGCAACTAACTTTTATATAGATAACTATTGTCCTTTGCACTTTGTTTTAATTTGTATTAGTGTTTTTTTTTTAATTCTCTTTGCCTTTCCTTGTCCTGTGAGTAGTTAATGGGTTTGCTAAGTTTTGCTGGTTTTATTTATTTTTTTTTTTTTAATGATTTGTTAGTTTTTGTTGCTTAATTTCTGATGAAGATCGCTACTGATATTTATATGCCAGTGTTGGAAGCAGAGGCGTCCTTAAAATATTTGGCACCCGGGGCGGATCCTACTTTTGGCACCCCCTGCCATAAAGATAAACACTTGCATGCATATTTTAAACAGTAAGTACTATCATAATTGTGTCCAATGGCACCCCTTTCCTGGCTGTCACCCGGGGCGGACCGCCCCCCTCGTCGCACCCCCCTTAGTATGCCACTGGTTGGAAGGCATTCTAAGATAAGTATACTGACATGTTGTATTAATTAAATTCCGTCAAAACTATGACGATGTATCTGATAAGTTGCGTGGACTATGAATATGATTATCGGCAAATCTACCTGAGTATTAATACCTAAGGACGGACAAAACGAATGTGTACGGACAGAGCCTTACTGACCATTATTTTATAAGATGTGGAGCATATCATATTGTCAAGTGTAAAAAAATTCCTCAATACATATTTAAACGTTGGTCATGTCTTCGCTGCAGTTTGATTCCAGTTGTACGATGTTACAGAGCGTGCATATTAGATATTAACACCAAAATCTGTGAACCCACGACATGTATGCAACACCAGCAAATGCACCCGTAACAACCTGGATCTGATAAAACTCTTTGCCTCTTCGAAATTTATTCTTGTATCAGGTTTAGGTATCTTCCCAACTTCCTTGGCTAATCTGTCAGCTTCGTTAACGCCGGGGATGCTACATTCAAATTATGTCGGAAGATTGGCTTTATTTTCACTTTTGCACTAAAGTTTAGTGGGGAACTGAAGTTTGAGTCTATGACTATGTCATCCAAACATCGGTGGAACACTGTCATCCTGACATATTCCTGAGGGTTTGACTATTTCTGTGTAGGTCGTTAAGATGCAGCCCAAGTTCAGTTAAAATTCCCAAGAATATGGAGTTTGTTTTAAATGTTGGAGAACTAACAAATATTATAAATTGATACGTAACGCATGCACATACCACTGAAATAAGGCATATCACATGCCATCTCCACGTCAAGTATTGTTTATAATGAATTTCCGTCGTCTTCTGTCACTAACCTTGATGGTAAACTCTAAAAAGCTCTTTCCTGTCATCTCTTAATGTTAAATTCCGCTTACAGTTTCCGTCGTCTTCTGTCTCTAACCTTGATGGTAAACTATAAATAGCTCTTTCCTATCATCTCTTAATGTTATCTTCCGCTTACAACGTTGTTGTTATGATTAAAATTCATAACGATTATGTATGTATTATAGTAAGCTCGACAGGGTTTCATTTCTGATAATTTTATACGGAATTACTCAATAATAAAGGAAGTGACGTCATACCGATATGGGGTGGAAGCAGACGCGAATTTGAAGCAGAAGTTTGGTGATCGTCTGCTAGAGGAGATGCAGCTTGTGTTTTAATGTGAGCGGACGCATGTGTGTGAGCTCCTGCAGTCTACTGTGTTTTTCCTGCATTGTACCATCACTAGGGCATCAAGATACTATGTTGAGGTGTTCCTAGTCAGGAAATATATATTTTGACGACGATGTCTATTGTATGAATATATAAAAAATTGTGAGAATGCCAGGACAGCTGTGGTAGAATTATGGAAATACATGTCTATATCTATTTTCATTTTCCTCATTTCTCTTATACTCGACTTGTTACCTACAGATATTTTTCTGTTAATTTTTACTTTCCCACACACAAGCTATCTTTCTTCCCATTTCTTCTAATTTAGCACGCGCAGTTTTGGACTGTTCGCTAAATCTCTTTGATGTTGAGTTTACGAGTAGACCGGATTAGCACGCGAGTGGTTTTATGTTAATTGTAAGACGCCAGAGATCTAGAATCGACGAAACAGAGGAGAAAGGCGTTAAGTCTTAACGAAATCTTCGTTAAGTACCGGGATCAGGGGAAATAAGTCAGAGACAATTGCTATTATCTTCCTCTGAATCTGTTCGCCTGTAAGTAATAATTCTCGATGAGTAATTTGAGATGAAAGACTTTGACTGCTGGGAATGGCCATTTGAAGCAGAAGGTGTAAAGTCTGGACTTTGGTCTCAGCGTGAGAAATGCGGGTATTTGCAGAAACGAGTTAAGGAATATGTAGATTTTCCCAAGGTGCTACATCTGGCAAATTGAGTCTGTTTCAGGCCTTAGACGTAACGTATTTCTTTCATCTGAGATATATATATACTCTAGATTTTCTATTCAAATTCATCCAAGTACCGCCAGCAAGACTAGAACCTTCTGGCTTTCGAGTCCTAGATCTCTGTTAATAGAGTATCATTTAGTTGGTCGAATTGGAGATAGTTTCTACTTCTGCGCTGTGGTAAATATATATATCTAGTAGTGATTGAGTGATTTAAGTGGTGATAGCTTATTTTATTTCACTAGTTAATTTCTGTGTAGAGAGATTAACTGATAATTCAGTTATATTCTCTAAAGTTACTGCGTTACAGTGGAGAGCAAATAAATTATATTTCTAGCTAAACTCATTCGGCTATTAATAAATTTGATTAAACTGCTAGTAACCAGCAAGGGAATAGTTTAACTAAGTAAATGCACTGATGACTCATGAGTATTGATGAAATATATTTTTATGTATTTCTAATTCATGATGATGGGTTTTTTTTTTAATGACTAGAATTTATTTCACGGAAGTTTTAACGATGAGACTAGCTCTAAGCTTATGGTTTCTAATTTAGTTGAATAACCGAAGTGAATATTATTTATGCGTAGGATTAGATATACTATTAGGGTTGAGTATTTATGTGTTTCTTTTCTTCCCTATGCAGTATTTTGGGTCATAAACCCTAAATCTTACCAGCGGCTTTCAGTACCTATGTAACTGAGAAGAACTTTACTTAAAGAACATTCTGAATATAATTACCGGGCTTTGCAAGTGACTTGTCTGGCCTCGTGTTTTTTACACCCAGAAGAACGACAGAGTACTGGCCCAAAAGTAATATTAAGAATAAATGGTAACTGGACTTACAGAATATCCAGATTTCTTTCTCAAGTTCATATATACTTCGCCTGTGGTGGCGACTGAAATAACATTTGACATTTCCCATATAACGATCATTGTGTTGTGAAGGAAATTTATCCTAAACCGATTTATGTACCTGACATTCAACTTAACGAGTGAAGTTCCAAGCTACTGTACCCTGTGAGGGGGGTTTGGGATGTCAGGTATTGGTAGTACCTCTGGTTAAGGAGCTGTCATGCCCTTTTCAGGGCAGCTCGGCCACCTTTGGTCCAAACCTGGCATTCAGCTCTCACCTGTGGCTCCTCGTAGCTGTCAGCATGTGTAGTGGTGTTGATGGTATTGTATGATGGTGATATTACTAAATGTAATTGTATGAGGCCAGCTGTGAAGGCTCCTGAGATAAAATGTAGTTGTGAATTGTCAGAAGGCCTTTCTTGCTACCACTACGACCTCACACTTAATTTTTTTTAATGAATGTGGCTACGTAAAGTGTCTAGGGTTATGATATGTAGTGTGGTGTAATAGGTTATAGATATACCCACAGATATTTAACAAGACTAATAATATTAATAACTGTTAAAATACACTGAACTAACTCACGTGTGTAAATTTTTTGATAAAATTATATTACATTTATTTTGTTCTGGATCAATTTTTTAGGTTGACCAGAACTTAAAAAGATTTAGAGATTATGAAAGAAATGCATGGAATATTATATCATAAATGCAATAGTGTACATATATATGTACTATACTAGTTAGTTTTATTAAAATGTTCTAGTAGTCATCTACTTGGGAGGATATTTAATGTTTGTGCTGTTGGGGTGGCCTCATCACACCTGTCTATATTGACTACACAGTGTCCAGAAAATGGTGGGAATTTTTATGAGGGTATTAGTAACTACACAGCGTTGGTGAATGTCCAGCAGACCAGAGGCTCACTCATCTTGTCGTTGTAGCTCTGGTGCTGAAATCAGGTGGTCCCACCTCTCCGTGCTGGCGGGCAATAATGGTGGTCTCTGTCACAAGTACTGCACAGATACACTCGAGTAAAGTCACCAACTGAATAGTCACTGCTTTGTTGACAACAGAAACTCACAGCTCAGATTATGAATAAATAACACAGAATTGCTAGCAAAACTCAGCTGAGCTGCTGGCTATAGTATGGCGTCCCTAAATTTATTACACTTTCTTTCATATGGAAATCACCACACTTTAAAATCTGTATCACTGAACAACTATTGAGAAATGACCCCAAATCCGCGTCTAAGCGCCGACAATATGCTTGTCTGTGGCCAATCACTGCCTAGGTTTATTTGAATTTCAAATTTCCTACACTAAAGTCATTTCAGTCATGCTTCAGTCAAGTATGGATGTTTATCTGTTAGTCTGTCCGTCTCTACTTGTGTTTCTACAAAATGTACTTGATTTTTGAACCAACCTTTCTCTCCCCTCCAAAATTTTTTCGTTAAAAGTTATATTTAGACACAGCTACCACCCAAAAACCCTCTCCTCCATACTAAGTAAATTTGAACACCTGCGTCCCAAAGTCGTGTTTTTTTTGTGCAATTAGCGACACTTTTAGATTCAATACAGTCTGTCGATGATGTGAACAACACTGTCTTTTGTCATTATCTTCAATATTATCTATCCGTCTGTAAAATTAAAAACATATTAGTTCACTGCTCAGAATAGGCCATCCGGCCAGCTAATTTTTATATTCCTAACATTAATATTAAGAAAAAAGTACTTTTTAATTTTTGTAATATTCCTAACATCTGCGTTTAGCCGCTGAATTCAAATCAAGGCCTTGGTATCGCGCAAAAGCGTCCAACAAATGACTGTGGCGTAACATATCTATGGTCCCTTCTGTCGAGTTGCTTACTTTTTATGTCAACTTGGGAAACGTGACTTTTCTCCGTTTCCCCCCCCAATTGCGTCTCCTTAGCCTTTCTAGTCTCACGCAATCTTTCCAGTCATATTTTTTTCCTTTTTGATCCGCCGTTCCCCTCCTGTCTAGCAAGTCAATTATTATGGAGGATGATGACCCGCGGTCTAGGCGATCATGTACTATTCGCAGCCTACGCATTATGTTTTTATCCTTAAATGTTATCTTTGGAGATATTTTACCGTTGTATCTCTGTCAATTTCACTACACATCTCCCCACTTGAAAACATGCCTATGGCAAGTTCCAACACCAGCGATACACATAGGTAAAATTACTCCTCACGTCTGCCACTACTCTAATTTTGATCACAGGGGTGCCGACTGAGGAAATCTGCACCGACATTCAATTTGCCTGGGATATATTGGATACTGAACTGATAAGGTTGAAGCAATAAAGACCACCTCAGCAATCTTGCGTTTTCATGCTTAGCCTGAGACAAGAACACGAGAGGCTGATGGTCCGTCTCCACCACAAATGTCCTACCATACAGATAGATTTGAAACTTCTTTATTGCCCAGATTAACGCTAAACATTCTTTTTCGCTTGTGGAGTATCCTTGTTCCGCCTTATTCAATTTACGGCTTGCATAAGCGACTGGTTTCAGTTCCCCATCAGGTGAAGATGATCTTTGCAACAAAGCCCCTCCTAGTCCTACATTACTTGCATCGGTTCTTAAGACAAAGTCCTGTGTCAAATCAGGCAGTTTGAGAATAGGCTTGCTAGTGAGTTTTTCCTTTAACTCTTGGAACGCTAGTTCACATTGTGCAGTCCAAATAATTTTATCTGGAAGTCCCTTGCGAGTCAGATCAGTCAGAGGAGCACAAATAGCGTTAAAATTTTTGATGTATTTCTGATAAAATCCGCATAACGACACGAATGATCGCACGTCTTTTTTTGTTTGTGGCCTAGGTGCTCTCTGCAGTTTTTCCAAGTTCTTAGGATCAGGGGTCATATTACCCTGATATACAGTGTGCCCCAAGAATTCCAACTCTTTGCATCCAATACAACATTTTGTTGGCCTAGCAGTTAAGTTCGCCTCCCGAAGTCTATCAAACAACATCTCCAGAGCTTCAATGTGTTCTTCAAATGTCTCTGTGGCGACGAGAATATCATCCATGAAATTCGTGATACATGGGTTATTCAGGGGATCCAACAATTTGCGCATCATCCTTGAAAAACACACTCGGAGCATTTTTCAGTCCGAATGGTAGCATATTGAATTCATAATGTCCATCCGAAGTGCTAAAAGCCAAATAAGGTCTCACTTCAGGCTTCACTGGGATCTGGTAATAGCCTTTACTAAGATCCACTTTTGAAAAGTATTTTGCCTTGTTCAGTCTGGCAAATAGCTGTTTTGTGTCTGGTAATGGATCCACTTGTCCTTCTGTGACAGCATTCAGTTTCCTGTAATCTATGCACAGTCTGTGTTCCCCAGACGGTTTTCTCAACAAAACGACACTAGAACTAAAAGATGATTCACTGTGCGAAATAATCCCCTCCTTCAACAAATACTCTATTTCTTCCTTCAATGCCTTCTCCTTCGCGAACGGAATAGAATAGGCTCTCATACAGATTGGGTTTGAGTCTACCAGTTTCATGTCATACTGTAGCAAATTTGTATGGCCTGGTTTATCTGTTAATACATCTGTATGTTCCTCCAGAACTTGTAGAACTCTCTCCCTCTGGTTTTTAGTCAGGTGCTTACTGACTTTTACCTGTGCTGCTGTTTCACAAGGATGTAATGGGTATTCATGTGAGGTGAGTGGTTCTTTTTGCATCTGGGTTGCAATAGCTAAGGTCAATAAGGGGGTGCTTTCCTGGAGTGGTCTGTCCAGATACTTCTTTAACAGGTTTACATGATAAACTTTTTCCTTCCCCTTTTTGTCAATTTTATAGTTTGTTCTAGACACCTTCTCTAGAACCGTATATGGACCTTGCCAACCAATTTGTAATTTATTCTGGCTTCCGGGTAGTAGAAGCAGCACCTTCTCTCCGACTGCCAGTTCCCTGTCCTTTGCCTTCCTATTAAAATATGCTGCATGTTTCTTCCTGGCTTGTTTCAAATTATCATTTGCCAGTTTCCATCCAGCTTTCAAACGAGTGGTCAGTTCGTTCACATATTGATACGATGAGGTAACAGTCTCTTCCGCCTTCTCATCTGTCCAGGTCCTTAATAAAGCTTCTAAAGGACCTTTTATTGGCCTCCCAAATAGCAGAGTTGCGGGAGCCATCCCGGTTGAACTATGTGGTACCTCCCGGTACGCAAACAATGCGGCGGGCAGGAATTGATCCCACAGATCCGGTTTTTTCGTGTGCCAGCTTTCTCAGGATAGAAATGAGAGTCCCATTGAACCTCTCTACCTGGCCGTTCCCTTGTGGATGGTACGGACTACAATGAAAGTGCCTGGCTTGAAATAGCTTAAAAACTTCTTCCGTTAGTTTCCCCTTGAACTGAGAACCATTATCCGTCAAGATTTGATGCGGGAATCCTAATCGGGTAAATATTGTAAGTAGTGCCTCTGCTACATGTTTTGAATCAATTGATGGCAGGGCTACCGCCTCTCCCCACATAGAACAAGTGTCCACCAGAGTAAGGAGGTAACTGTTCCTCCTCTTGGTCCGAGTGAGAGGTCCTACAATATCCACTGCAACCCTCTCAAAAGGTGTTCCCACTATGGGCATTTCCCCTAGAGTTGCAGAAGCAGTCCAGTGCTTTGGAGCTACCCTTTGACATTCTGGGCAGGATTTGACATATCTTTTTATATCCTCCGTTATCCCTGGCCAGAAGTAATGACAAGCTATACGCTGTCCTGTGGCGCTGATCCCCATGTGACCACTGAAGGGAATCGCATGCCCGAGTTCCATCACTTTATCTCTATATGAAGTGGGAAGAACCAGCTGGTTGTGACCATTTGTTCCAGTTCCGGCCTTCCTGTATAAGAGTTTGTTCTTCATGAAATATTCCCCCTTGCTCGGAGGTGTGTGGCATTTGGGCAATTTTTTTAAAACAGGGCTTGAGTGTCCTATCCTCAGCCTGCGCCTTCCTCATCTCCTCTGGATGAGCATTTATAGGTTCACCTTCTTCCTCCTTCTTCTGTGACCTGGTCTGCACTGTCGCCATGATCACAGGTTTCTCGGGATTCCCCAAGAAGACGTATCTACACCCCAATATCAGAGGGTAGATTGGTTCATCTATCACTGCTGCTCTGATTTCTCCTTCCACATAGCGAGTTTTCACCGTTATCCTTGCGATGGGAAGTGTCATGAGTGGTATGTCCTTAGTCGCCCCTTGTATTTCCACTGTTTCTGTGGTATACTGACTTGGGTCCACTAGGCTAGACTTCACAACTGAATCATAATCCAAACCTGTATCATAAAGGCACCTTATGGTGACCCCATTACAAATAACATCCTCACAAACTGGGGGGTGATAAGGTTCCTGTTGTCCCTTAGGATTAACCTTTAATCTTTGCGTCCCCGACTTCATTGCAGCAATGTTTGAAGGTTTCCTTCTACAAAATTCGGTGTTATGGTTATCCTTCTTGCACCATTTACACCATCTTTTTCCTTGGTTCAACGGTTTTCTTTCATTGAACTTTTGGTCATTGAACTGTGAGTTTCTGTTGCGATAGTCATTTCTTGGCCACTCAAAGTTTGTCCTACCTTTATTTCCCTGCTCTCTATTATCAAATTTATTAAATTGCTGTGGAGCTTTAAAATTGTCTATGTGCTTCTTTTTAGCACCACTTACCTCTGCCTGGGCTGCCTGATACCTCTCAGCAACATTTAAAATTTCCCCCAACTTCTCTGCACCTTGTTCCATGAGAAATTTTCTCATGTCTGGAGCCATGGACTCTCTCAATTGCTCAATCATGATCATTTCTTTAAGATCTTGGGTCTTCCCCAGAGCCGTCCATTTCTCCAAATAGGTTTCTAGTCTAGCAGAGAATTGGTGGTATGTCTCCCCAGACAACAGTTTAGCATTTCTAAATTTCTTACGATAAAATTCACCATTCTTCTCGTACCTTAATAACAAAGCCTGCTTTAACATGTCATAATTGTCTTGGTCTTCCCTGTTCATTTTGGCAAATACTTCATAAGAAGTACCTCTCAATCCCTGTGATAGCTTTAAGCTCCACCTCTCTCTCTCTAACCCATATGTAGTAGCTAATAACTCAAAACGTCCTAGGTACCCCTCTATGTCATCGTCTTTTTCAACAAAATGGTCTAAATGAAACCCCATAGCTGAGTTTGAGGCTCCCAGACTGGGCGTAGCATCTGAGGCAAAAGGGCTGGCACCATTTTCAGGAGCCTGGCCTTGTAATTCCAGCTCCCTTAGTCGTAATTCGTGCTCCCGTTGCAACCTTCTATCTTCTGCCTCCCTTTCGGCAGTCAACTTTTTTCTTCTGCCTCCCTTTGCTGTCGTTTTTCTTCTGCCTCCCTTTGCTGTCGTTTTTCTTCTGCCTCCAATGCCTTTGCCTCTTTGTCAGCCTCAATCTGCAACCTCTTAGTCTCAGCCTCTAACTTCTTCTCTTCAACCAACCTGTCAGACTCCAATTTTCTTTCAGCCTCTTTTTCTAATCTACTTTCTTCCCGTTCAATATATTTATCACATTCAGCCGTTACGTATTGAATTAAAATTTGACCATCCATTCCCATCTCCTTCGCGGTGAGCACAGCAGCTGATCTAAATTTTGCCAGCTCCGCCATACTTTTTAGACAATATAATAATATACAAGATAAATCTCTAACCAGTAAATACACTAAGTACTTCTTATGACTATAGTCTAACCAATTCTAACTAACCAGTTAACTAATTAATTATTACTGGCTGTGAAGATTCACCAACTTTTATCTGTAGGGACACTTTTAATTTTAAAGGGAATTTTACAATTTATTTCCCTACTTTTATTTCTCCCACCAGGAGATCCTAATATTACTGTTGGGCTAATTATCCCTGGACAAGACCCCAATTTATGTAGTGTTGTTGATGGTATTGTATGATGGTGATATTACTAAATGTAATTGTATGAGGCCAGCTGTGAAGGCTCCTGAGATAAAATGTAGTTGTGAATTGTCAGAAGGCCTTTCTTGCTACCACTACGACCTCACACTTAATTTTTTTTTAATGAATGTGGCTACGTAAAGTGTCTAGGGTTATGATATGTAGTGTGGTGTAATAGGTTATAGATATACCCACAGATATTTAACAAGACTAATAATATTAATAAATGTTAAAATACACTGAACTAACTCACGTGTGTAAAATTTTGATAAAATTATATTACATTTATTTTGTTCTGGATCAATTTTTTTAGGTTGACCAGAACTTAAAAAGATTTAGAGATTATGAAAGAAATGCATGGAATATTATATCATAAATGCAATAGTGTACATATATATATGTACTATACTAGTTAGTTTTATTAAAATGTTCTAGTAGTCATCTACTTGGGAGGATATTTAATGTTTGTGCTGTTGGGGTGGCCTCATCACACCTGTCTATATTGACTACACAGTGTCCAGAAAATGGTGGGAATTTTTATGAGGGTATTAGTAACTACACAGCGTTGGTGACTGTCCAGCAGACCAGAGGCTCACTCATCTTGTCGTTGTAGCTCTGGTGCTGAAATCAGGTGGTCCCACCTCTCCGTGCTGGCGGGCAATAATGGTGGTCTCTGTCACAAGTACTGCACAGATACACTCGAGTAAAGTCACCAACTGAATAGTCACTGCTTTGTTGACAACAGAAACTCACAGCTCAGATTATGAATAAATAACACAGAATTGCTAGCAAAACTCAGCTGAGCTGCTGGCTATAGTATGGCGTCCCTAAATTTATTACACTTTCTTTCATATGGAAATCACCACACTTTAAAATCTGTGTCTATCACTGAACAACTATTGAGAAATGACCCCAAATCCGCGTCTAAGCGCCGACAATATGCTTGTCTGTGGCCAATCACTGCCTAGGTTTATTTGAATTTCAAATTTCCTACACTAAAGTCATTTCAGTCATGCTTCAGTCAAGTATGGATGTTTATCTGTTAGTCTGTCCGTCTCTACTTGTGTTTCTACAAAATGTACTTGATTTTTGAACCAACCTTTCTCTCCCCTCCAAAATTTTGTCGTTAAAAGTTATATTTAGACACAGCTACCACCCAAAAACCCTCTCCTCCATACTAAGTAAATTTGAACACCTGCGTCCCAAAGTCGTGTTTTTTTTTTGTGCAATTAGCGACACTTTTAGATTCAATACAGTCTGTCGATGATGTGAACAACACTGTTTTTTGTCATTATCTTCAATATTATCTATCCGTCTGTAAAATTAAGAACATATTAGTTCACTGCTCAGAATAGGCCATCCGGCCAGCTAATTTTTATATTCCTAACATTAATATTAAGAAAAAAGTACTTTTTAATTTTTGTAATATTCCTAACATCTGCGTTTAGCCGCTGAATTCAAATCAAGGCCTTGGTATCGCGCAAAAGCGTCCAATAAATGACTGTGGCGTAACATATCTATGGTCCCTTCTGTCGAGTTGCTTACTTTTTATGTCAACTTGGGAGACGTGACTTTTCTCCGTTTCCCCCCCAATTGCGTCTCCTTAGCCTTTCTAGTCTCACGCAATCTTTCCAGTCATATTTTTTTCCTTTTTGATCCGCCGTTCCCCTCCTGTCTAGCAAGTCAATTATTATGGAGGATGCAGATGAATATTCCTGCATTAGTGCCGCTCCCAGCCAGTGGAAGAGAGGGTCTAGGCGATCAGTCTTGTACTATTCGCAATGAAGAGCCTACGCATAACGTTATGTTTTTATCCTTAAATGTTATCTTGGAGATATTTTAACCGATAGAAATGTATCATGCGCACGAACGTCTGTCAATTTCACTACAACCATGCTAGTTTAGTAAAGCAATTTAGCCTTTAGAAAGTCTAAATAAGTAGAATCATCTAATAACGGCATCAGGTTCACAAGCAAAGAATGTTATTGTCTTCTTTAGAACAATAACTATCGACGAAGAATACGCTGAAGTGATGGTTCATTATTTGTAGAATCATTTCACCTCCCGGGAAACGGCTTTGACAGGCCGGCTAAACTAGGTGAGGGTAGCCGACTGGTTATAAACCTTCAGTGCGTTAGGGTCTGCCTACCCATGCATGTGAAGACTGGATTCGGTAGACTGCGCGGAAGAAACCACCTGTTGGTTCAACGGGCATGACGGCGATTACCAGCAACGCGCTGTGGAGCGTAAGGAGCATGGCGAGGCACGTAGAAAGCCATGGTCATCCACTGCACCTGACTTCATCTCCAGTCGTCTTGACTTGTCTTGCCACTGGATTAAGATGGACCCAGGCGAGAGAGTGAGGTCGAAGAATTGCGCAACTCTTCCTCACTTTAAACCAAATCACTGCGCAAGTCACTCTTTCATCCACTCATCCACTCATCCATCCACTCACATTAAGTCCTGTGGCGATAGGAGCAGCATGTCTCGGGCGAGCGGCGAAGCGGCAGGCGTGGGTACGCTGGCAGTCGTAGTCGCAGACCTACACACAGGCGGCTCAGGCCATATGGTCGTCTTCCACTGATCGGAGCAGCAGTGGGATTCGGCAGCCCCCTGAGTGTCTGAGCAGCCCTCTTTAGGAAAGCACTGCTCACCTCCATGGCATGAGGAAGGGGCTAGAAAAGGTGCCCTAAACATTGCCTGCTCCACCATTACCTAACCAGCTTACCGCGGTTGGTGGGTACCCTACTTCAGCGGGCGACACATAAGAAAAAGAAAGGACAGATTTTTTCCCCCTCATTCTAGGCGCATGGAATGTGCGCACTCTACTCGACAAAGACTTCAACACAAACAGACCCGAGAGACGAACTGCCCTGATTAGAGCAGGAAGAGGGGAGAGAACTGGCCAGATACAACATTGACATAGCAGCACTGAGTGAAACTCGACTTGCAGGCGAGGGGCCAACTTTGCGAAAAGGGTGCAGGTTATACATTCTATTACCATCTTGTCTCCACTCATAGACGGAGCGGAAGAGGAACTGAAAGAAAGACGAGAAGCAGGGTCCACTTAGACCTTCATATGTTTTCTTTGGATTTGCAATCAAAACAGCAATTATTGGCAAGCTAGCGGAGCCCCCAAAGGGAATAAATGACCGACTCATGACGGTCAAGATCCCGCTGCTTTATGGAAGGAAACATGCCACCATCATTAGCGCGTATGCACCAACTATGACAAACCAGGATGATGTCAAGGATAAGTTTTACGAAGAACTACATGCAGTCATTGCATCAGTTCCCAAAGCAGATAACTCATCATTCTTGGTGACTTTAATGCAAGAGTAGGCTCAGATAACATCTCCTGGAATGGCACTATTGAAAAGTACGTGTGGGTCGCTGTAACAGCAATGGACGTCTTCTCCTCCAGACTTGCGCAGAACAAGACCTCCTTTGTCACCAACACCATTTTTCGACTTCCTACCCGCAACAGGACCTCCTAGATGCACCCTCGCTCAAAGCATTGGCACCTAATTGACTATGTAATTGTTAGGAAGAAGGACAGAATACAAACAAAAAAACCCAAATCGACAAAACACAGGCAAGATGTTCGGGGTGACCAAGTCCATGTGTGGTGCCGAATGCTACACAAAACAGTAAGAAGGACTGATCATCGCCTCATTGTGTCTAAACTTAAAATTCGTATCCAACCTGCCAGGGCTTGCACATTGAATGGCGCCCTCAGAAAAAGAAAACTCAAAAAAGGCTGGATATTACCAAACTAAAGAAGACAAAAGTTAAACAGTCATTCACTGACACCCTAGAAGACCGTCTCAAATCTATCTCGTTAGACGGCCAAAGTGCGGAAACAAATTGGACAGCCCTAAGCGAGCAGATCTACAACACTGCTACAGAGGTCCTGGGTCCCGCCATCAAGAAACAAAATGACTGGTTTGATGAGAACTCAGATGATATAAAGAAGATGTTGGCTGAGAAACACCATCTCCATAAAGCATATTTAAATGATCCAAAATCTACATCCAAGAAAGACGCTTTCAACAACATGCGTAGAATCGTCCAACATAAACTACGCCATATGCGGGATTCATGGCTGAGTAATAAAGCAGATGAGCTCCAAGGCTTTGCTGACAGCCATGACTTGAAAAATTTTTACCATGCACTCAAAGCGGTCTATGGTCCAACATCATCAGGATCATTTCCCCTCCTTAATGCAGATGGAAAAACACTAATTACAGACAAGAAAAAATTCTCCAACGCTGGGTCGAACACTTTAATAATATTCTGAACCAGCCATCATCTATTAACGATGAAGCCATCAACCGACTGCCCCAAATTCCTATAAATGAAGCACTAGATGATATACCGACTTTTGAGGAGACCCAAAAAGCGATTCGTCAACTTTCTAGTGGAAAGGCCGCCGGCTCCGATTCAATTCCTGTTGAGGTCTATAAAGATGGCGGTACAGTTCTGATAGAGAAACTTCACATGATCTTCCAGCAAATGTGGCAGAGTGAAACCATCCCACACAATCTCAAGGATGCGTCAATTATACATCTTTATAAACGTAAAGGTAATCGCCAAGACTGTAACAATCATCGAGGCATCTCACTACTATCAATCGCTGGGAAGATATTTGCCAGAATCCTTCTTAATCGCCTTACGGCTCATCTTGACAAAGGTCTTCTACCTGAAAGTCAGTGTGGATTCCGGAAAGAATGTGAAACCACCGATATGGTGTTCGCTGCAAGACAGCTTCAAGAAAAATGCCAAGAACAGCACTGTGACCTGTACACAGCTTTCATCGACTTGACAAAGGCGTTTGACACGGTCAGTAGAGAGGGTCTATGGAAGATCATGGCAAAACACGGCTGCCCAAAGAAATTTATCTCAATAGTGCAGCAGCTGCATGGTGGAATGCAGGCTAGAGTTCAGGAAAACGGTGAGCTATCGGAGCCTTTCCCAGTCTCAAATGGAGTTAAACAAGGGTGTGTACTTGCACCGACTCTTTTCAGTATCATGTTTTCTGCTATGCTGACTGATGCTTTCAGAGACGGGGACACAGGAATCGACATCAGATATCGTATTGCTGAGATGCAGAAGGGTAGACCAACGGGCTGATCACCCGTTTGCCAGTCACTTCGATTACGGAAACAACAGCAAATGGATTGATTTGCCGTTGCCCTAAAGACGCCAATAGGCGTGATGGGAAACAATGGCAAAGAAAACCTATCTGCTGTTGCCCTAAGACGCCACTAGGCGTAATGGCCACTGACTGCTTTGACGGTCGGTGGCTAAGGATAGAAGAAGAAGCAGAAGGGTAGACGCTCCCATGGTGGCCAGAAAAAGCGCTTCAAAGACACGCTTAAGGCTTCATTAAAAACCTTTGACATAAACCCAGACACATGGGAAGCTGCTGCGCAAGACCGAACTGCCTGGCGCACATCTCTTCGTAAAGGTGCAGTGGCATGCGAATCTTCCAGAAGAACAGCAGCGGAACAGCGGAGACAAGCTAGAAAAGATCGTGAAATAAAACCTTCACATGAAGCAAACATTCCCTGCCCACACTGTCCGAGATTCTTCCAGGCCCGCATCGGGCTCATCAGTCACCTTCGTACTCATAGACTATCCTAACATCCTAATAATTGGATGAACAGAGTGGTCTTCATCACCTGTGATGGACGAACAACACCCTGTGAACATTAGATATCATAAGTACTTTCCTAACTGGACAAAAATTGAAGTGACCTTCATCAGCTTCCTAATTACAACAGTGAGACAAGCGTTTCCCAACATTTTTGATTAATTAGTCTTTGGAGAAACTGGGGTTTGACTCGCCAGTAAACTCAAACTTGGATGGTCTGTGAGTGACTGAACAATTTGTTCCAGATGTTATGAAAAGCAACAATTAGGTAAGAGTGCGCATGTTGTCTGTGATCACAGCTGTCAGAGCGAGAGAATAACAGGGATGAATAATTCGTTTATGATTTAACCCATGTAATAACTTTGTATTTTCTCTTGTATGCAAGTTTTTGCTAATGCTGTTTTCCTCTTAGGATAGATTAATATATATAAACTCTGTTCTTTACTGAGAGAGGGAAAACCTTGGACCTTAGCGTATAAATCCATGACTCTTTGGGCTATAACTTCTCTTATAACGGGATCTTGGCAACAGAGGGGGAAAGGATTACACCTATGAGTCTATCTCTTTAATTGATTCTTAACCTATGTTTATTGTATTTGATTTGATATTCAATATTGTCGATGTAAAGTTTCTTTTTATGATAAATAAAAATTTACATAAATTTTATCTACGTGTGGCGGTCAGCTTGTTCAAAAAGATCACTATTTCATAGATATAGTTTTCACGTATGTGCGTCTAATCGTCATCACTTATCTGTGTGTGTGTATATGGGAGTGGTTAAATATATCAATATATATAATTATAGGAAACTGTCTGATCTGAACTCTCAGTCGTAATCGATAGGCGGGTTTGATTATCTAGCAAATCCTTTGGGGACATCAACTCATCATTCTATTATGGTTCTCAGCAAGGTATTACGTCTCATTATATGTCCAAAATATTTTTTATATTATCCATTAACTCTCCTTCATTCCTAGCTTTTCTATGACTTCTTTCTTTGTTTTATTCTCTTTTCAAATTGTGCACCCCATTCTCATGTAAATCCACATTTCAGGATCCTCAAGCAATGGAAATACAGCAACAACTTTGATATGAAACTTTATACAGAGCGTTACAACAGGGGGCAACCTGATCATCTGAAGTAGTCCCCCCGTCTGACAAGTGTTTCGGTCCTTTAATCTTCACTTTTAATTGGGGGGGGGGGGGGGGCGCACTTGGGTCATGACTCCCAAGTGTCAACCTCCTGTCATCTGAAAATTTAACCAACTCCACCTCGGTTGCGACTTAAACCGATGCGAACAGCTTATAAGTAGCAGATCGTTTCATGTCTTTGCTATTGATATATATAATATACACAGGAAAGGAATATCCAAGCGTCTTAAAGAAGATATTTTAAAGAGCTGCTAATGTCGCAATAAAAGATGAACGAGAAACAAAAATATCGCGGTCCTTGTTTCCGTTGACAACGCGCTCCACGCTATTACCGCGAAATCGTCGATTTTTTTTTTTTTCATTAGCGCGCAAATCCCAGCTTCTGCTATCTCTAGGAATAAGGGGTTCGGAAATGAGACGTGGGATGTAGGAGAGACGAAAAAACATGGCTCTCAGTCATGGCTACCGATTCGATTACCTGGACTTTACTCAACGCAAATACAGAGGAGGTGGAAGAGGAGTAAATTGAAAGAACAGCCTGTATGACTGCGGACCATCCCGCACTAACTGCGTAACTAACAAATTAAGACACTGATTTTGGGCATCTTCATTAGAAAGTTCACTCAGCAAACTTTCATAGATAGGGAAGGAACAAAGCCAGTACCTCAAGCTTTCAATGATCAGGAAGGAACAATAGATCTTGCAAGAAGATGGACTCGAAGACAATAGATAGATAGATGGTATCATCAAAATCATTAAGACACTTGGTATGATCCTAGCAAAGGCAGTACATCGTGCCCAAAAGTAAAAGTTGCATCAATCAATACCCTTTAGCTCCCCAAGGAGCATAGGCTTCAACAAACACATGCCAAGTCTTCCTGTCCCGAGCCATCCGCTCAAGTTCTTTCCATGTTTTCCTCATCATTTTCACCTCTGTTTTCAGTTCTCTTCTCCATGTGTTTTTTGGTCTACCTCTGTCTCTCTTTCCCTGTGGATTTCAGAACAAGGACTGCCTTGTAATGCTATCAGCAGGTTTCCTCAATGTGTGTCCTATCCAACGCCAGCGTTTTCTTCTCAACTCTTGTTCCACTGGCACTTGTCTGGTTCTTGTCATCAATTCCACATTTGTGACTTTGTCATACAATTTCAGTCCTTCTATTCTACGCAAGCACCCGTTTATAAAAGTCTGTAGCTTTTTGGTTGTTGTTTTTGTTGCTCTCCATGTCTCAGAACCATACAATAGGACTGACGTGACATTTGAGTTGAAGATTCAGTGAATTAAACTTTATCAGCTCACGATATTTGACAGCACGAATACAAGGGGAAAACGTAACTAAAGATGGAAGATATCTAAACACTTAGCTTTTAGTTACAAACCTGCAAAGAAGCGTCTGCATCGTGTTCTGTGACAGTTGCTCGGAAGGCGGAGCAAACTTTTTGACCACGCCCATGTAGAAGAAGTAGTCAGCCATTTCATTCTGACAGGATGCCATTTTAACAGTTGACATGCAGCTCATTGCATCGATTCCTTCCTGCTCAATTGCTGGAGAGTTTAGTTGTGATTGAAACATGCATTAATTAATAATAATCAAAGAGTAGTGAAAGCCCATGTGTTTCATACATATGTTATGTAACAGCTGCCATAAGCAGCCCAATAGTAAATACAGTATATTGTTTACATCAGCATTGCGCGTTTAATCACCAAATGTGAACACACAGAACGAGACGGGTAAATCATCGCATTTGAAGTGAGATCTTTGAGGAAAGCGGCGACAGAAGACTGGGGTCGCCATATTGGTAAAAAAAAAAACGCGGCGTTTTACTTCAAGTTGGAATGTTTTTTTTCATTTATTTTTAAAACCTCTGCGTTTGTCGTGCGTTAATAATTTTAATAAAGCTCTAACCATGGTTGGTGTTAGATTCAGGTTAGCTGTTTGACAAAGTTTGAAACAGGGTTTGGATTAGGTTAACGATATCTGTAACGTGAAATGGATAGCACGTCTGGCAATATGAGGCAACATGGCGGACCTTGTCTACAGTCGACGCCACCTACCAAAGCAGTTAATAAAATGTGAATTACAAGACATAATAGATAGCTTATAATCAACTTATAAAATATAATCATAAAAGTATTAAAATTATTTTATTAAAATCATTAAAGTATTTATTAACCATAAAGTGGACAGATTTTCAGGAATGGCGAAGCGGAACTTTCTAATAAAAATAATGACCAAATTTCCTGAAAGGCGAAGCGGCATTTCATCATCATTACCATGTGCCGGGCCGACTGGCGTTGGCCATCATGTCTCTTTACGTCCTACAATCCCCGATATCGTGAATCAGCTGTGTGTTCGAGTTATTCCCGTGCCACGTGGTCAGTTCAGCGAGGTAATTTCTGTATCTTCTTTAAGTGGTTGAATGTACTTGTTATTACGAAGTACTCTGATCAATCTCTTCCCATGATCAAAGTACAATTTTTATCAACGTGTATATGCATGGAGGCATATCTGGAGTCATCTTTATACGACCACCAGCGATGCACAGTGCTACAATATACATATGTGGAAGTGAACATTAGTCTGTGAGGCTAATTACACCCTCTTTGACTCTTGAAATCATCCACACACTTCCAGGGATTCCCCCTGTGGTGAAACTTGTTGAGAACCCAGCATTGCACACTAAGCTTGGAGAAGTCATTTGAGCCCCAGACGTGATTCTTTGGCTTTGACCTGGTTGATTGCATGCAGGAGGATCTCACTATGGACCAAGTGAAAGGCATGGATGGAGCTGAGAAGTGTCTCTATGCAGGACGTGGCAATTCCTTGAAAGAGCCCAGAACCAGAGCACAGTATTTTAGCTCTGCACAGTTGGTGAACCGCCTTGGATGGCGGGGAATGCATAGTGTACCACACGCTTCTTACTCCTAGCTTGGGACCGGATGTGACAATCCTTTAAATGCAAGCCAAGCTGGAGAAACTGGAGCTCATGATTTCAGCTCAGCACGTTTCGAAATGGCAGAAAAGCCACAGGAAAAGTCTAGATCTATAGTGTAGATAATACCAAGGACTCGTCAAACTGGTATTGGCTGCGAAAGAGCGAGAAGCTCAGCAGTCCTAGTTAAACAACAACAACAACAAATCAACGTTTACAACGAATTTCTTCTGTGTGAGGGCCACCTTAATATACCACTTTATTTTAAATTCATCTCCTTCATCGCCTCGCTACTGTGACCGCATGGCCTACCCAAGCATTATCCGTGCTATTAATATGACTTAGAATAGGAAAAGCAGTTACGACAATTCATCAAATAAAAATGTAAGTTACGCTATAATAAAATAAGAGCGAAACTGAAACTGAAACAAGTTCAAGTGGGCAGCCCAACGCTTTCTAAGGCGGGAGTTGCCTAGCAAAATAGTGACGTAAATGGGAATAGCCAAGATTGTCTATGGAACAGCGAAGCTAAGTCCAATGAAATAAATTATAAAATAT